>OX457029.1:47958976-48113976 GCA_949752745.1 Protula sp. h YS-2021 | reverse complement strand
AAAAACATTTTCCCCTTAATCCTACCATGGCCTTGATTGTCGAACAGCTCTTTGGAGAAATCCATATAAACGAGTCCTTCGTACACCTAAAGCAAAAGGTAAAACAAGACGCTGTTACCTTGGGGGTATATATTGAATATTTTAATTATGTGTCATTTATTTTTGATTGACGTTAGACATGTGTATCTATTCTATACACCTGACTACACAGCTACGTATTGTTCGCTATGAAAGAAAGCACATTGAAAATGTCAAACCCAAAGAATGAACCTGATTTTCAATGGGCTGTTTCGTGAAACCATTCCGTGAAATTCGGCTCTTACATTCTTACATAAGTCTGCTACCACCTTAATCATAAAGAATATGGTGTGTAAAAATTACGGCAACTTGGCACAAATTTCACAAATTACGGCGATCTGACCAATAACGACTTGGAATTACGGCGACGTATGCCTTACCCCTGTGTACGCACCTGTATGACCCTGTCCTGTAGACCAGCTTGTATGAACAGCTCCTGCTTTTCAACGTCTAAAATAAACTGCGGCTGGATGGCTTTAGGCATATCCTACATGCAGAGTGAAAACAAGGTTGCCACACATATGGTACACTTCAGCAAATTTCAACAAAATAAGGTTATTTGAAGTTTCCAGCAGGCACTGCAGGGGAGGGAGGGAGCGATACCTGGGCCTGGATGGGACGTCAAAAGGGTAGAATGCTGAAGACTGGATTTATTTCCTGAACAGTAACTGTAAATCTTTATGGAGAACAGATTCATAGTAGTAATTTATAAACTTACAGTTTCAGTAATGTTAAAGAACTCCATCAGACATTTCAAGGTGGCGGTTACTATGGCGCTACTACCAGCCAAGCCCTGTGTAATAAACAAATAGATATATATAATAATTATTATACACCTAATGCGTAAATAAAAAGCTTCACTCCACTTCAAACTTCAATTGCATTGTTAAATACATAAAGCTTGGGCATTATGGAGAAGCGGTAATCATGAGACGAACAATGTTGTTATTGTCCAGACGTTTACAAAAACATCAACATATAACGACGCATTCAAGTGTTTTGGAGGAAGCTAATACAGTCTATACTTACAACTTGTCGTGGAATGTTGGTGTCATACTTCAAAGTAAAATTTCTCTTGGCTAAGGCAATACTGAAACAATGAGTAGTTAAGTACCGTTTGCTCAGATAAAAGTTTTAACGCAGACTCGTTTTTTTTAAACTTCACTTGTTCTCATTAAAAATGACACAATTTCTTCTTTTCTGTCCGAGTGAAACGTAAGTGCCCAAAAGAGAAAAGTGCCTGAAGCTACAGTATTACTAAGTAATGCAACTAGCTTCTCAGAATTTACTCAGTTCTTGTTAAAAAGACCGACCACTGCTCATTCCGCCGTATCAAACGCTCACCTTACTTTTGTTACTTACCCTTTCGCTGAGCAATATTCATAAAATTTCTTGCACGTGGCTTGCAAAAGTCGCAAACCACCAAGATAGCTGCAAAAACCAAAAGAATTTAGACGTTAGTGTGCAGCCTCGAGCCCCTTCTCACACACTTGTGCAGTACAACATTTGTCGAAAAAAATAATTTGCAAAAGCAACCCAGCGAGAGCTACATCATGTGGGAACCCACGTTACACTTCTAAACCCGTCTATACTCCTTTCCTGATATTAATAATACCAGGGAATTTAGTAGGTAAGTTCCCATTTTCAGGTATATTCCATCATAATATTACAGTGATGTCTTTTCTTTTCTAAATGTTGACATGGGGGCCTTAGCAATAATGAACGGCAAGCGTACCCTTCTTTGCGACTGATTCCATGCAGGTCCCACATGCTGCCAAACTCCGTCGGGTCATTTAAAGGATGCGGTAAAAGTATCTGCCAATCAATAAACAGGCTAATGCTAATAGCAGTAAGTTTGAATAATATTCTACATTTCATTTGTACAAGCTTATTCAAGGTTTCATTTTTCTCCATCCGAAGGTAAATTTCTAGGTCGGGTAAAGTGCTACTGCAGGTAAATTCCTCTGCAGGTAAAGTCCCCGCGGATATTGCCCTGTAACAGGTGAATTTAACCCATTCTTACGATGTTAATATCTTACTCTTAGCCAGATTTCATTCTTCACACTTGGCTCGATCGCTATTGCGATCGCTAATCACGGTTTATCAATCGCTCACCAGCTTGTCACTGTCATGTATCGTGACCTCTGCCCAGAAATTCTCTATTGTCATCGCTATGGTTTTGCCATAAAAACCATCTGAGGGATTGCCCATTAAACCAACCCTGATTAAAAAAAACAGAAAATTTAACCACTTATAAATGTGAATTCAACAATCTGTCGCATGTTTTATACAAATCTTATGAACTAAAAGAACTAATTTTAGGATTTACTACAACAGACTTGGATAGGTACTCTTTTTTTCGGCTTCGTGAACACGTGGCTTTCGAGGCTATACCACATAAACCAGACGGAGAAGCCTACGCAAACCGCTATACAATGACAACACACCCCCTGGTTTTCACCACCTGGCATGGGCGCGTTTAGTGACAGGCCTCCGTGTCTGCTCCTGACTCGACTTTCCGGCGAAGAACTCCAGCCACCGTTCATAGTCAGACAAGCCCTTCAAAAAAAAAAAGTCCCCCATCCCCGGGCAGTTAATAAAAATATCTATTATTAGACTCAAAACGTATTTAAGATGAGGAAACTTTTCTAAAAAGGTATTTGTTTTTTCTTTTTTCGTTTTTTAAGAAACATTTGTTGCGGCTTTGTTTATGAGCTGATGCAACGGGCGGGTGAATAAACTACTCCAGGGATTATGGCCCTTACCACTTTGCCAATAAGCTGAAAACCAGTGGGCAACTTCATCCCATAAATAACATGCTTCTTTGTATTGACAAGCCATTCCTGTAAAATACGAAACAATTAGAGAGACCACAAGTGACTGTGGTGTGAATTTATGTCCAAGGAATGAGAAAAACCACCGGCAAGTATCCCGTGGTTTCTAGAGTTAGTTAATGTCACTTCTCGTTCATAATCATTACTCTATATTTCATATAAACTACATCTCTTCGAAATGCCAGTTTTATGCATGAAATTGAGGTTAGCAATTTTAAGAAAATGTCTGTTTTGGTTTTGATTCGTTCTTGTAGGTCGGTAACCGCAGTCTCCAACATTTACGGTGCGGATTCAAAGCTTATAGCATCGAGACCCCTTCTCGCAACTACGTCAACTCTCAATACGGAAAACCTTACATCCATGCACACATTCATCAATTAGGTGTTTTTTTTCAGAGATCATCGAACTTTTTTTTACTGTATTGGGGCGGGTTGTTAAGAGGGGTCAGGGGGGATTAAAAAACTAAAAGCCAAGACTGTTTTTGAACAGAGGATTATGGTGGGAAAGTGTTGAAAGATCAACGCCCCAAGGGCTTGCTGAAACTTCTCATCTCCATCCACCGTCCCAACTCCACGTTTAGGACCTTCTCTTCCTTAATTACAGCATCTTAATACGTACTCTAATATATTGTATGTCAATTTACCGTTGTTTATTTTTCTGCAACTGAGATCTATTAGTATCTCTAAATATTTTCAACACTTCTTAATAACATTCTCTAATATATTTCAGCACTGCATAACACCTGCCATTAAAACCTTTGTTTGTTTGTTTGTTTTTGTTTTTTTTTTTTTTGGGTGTTTATTTTGGTTTTTTTTTTGGTTTTTTTGAATCATACATATTTTCTCTTACTCCACTAACCGACATAAACGATGTGTCGGTTTCCAAACACTGTTAATTTCAGTCGATGATCGTTTTTCGGTTACCGATTGCGAACTCTACAATAAGGGAAATTAAAAAATATACTTCAATAGTAATGATGAAAGAAAAGCAGGAAATTACGGTTACCATATATTTCCCAAAATTCCTTCCTGCACGGTTTGGTTGCGCATCGAGGTATTCGCGAACCGTGCACAGAGTTTGCTTACGTAGGCAATAGAACACAACACTGGCCAGACGAGATTCGGTTTGTTCCGGAGCAGGCTTCTCGAGAAACCGCGTGATTCTGTTATGGTAATAACAACACTATATAGTGTATAAAAAAACACAAACAGTAAAGTCTGAATGTTTGCAAAAGTAGTCAAGAAGTGTATAATATGATACAAACGAACTGGTTTATGTGATTAAATTAAATTAATTTATGTGATTAAATTAATGAAAGCGAGACTATATCATTATTTAGAACAGACTAATTTGCACTCCCAGTCAATACGTCAACTAATTTTTAGCCAATTTGCCTGCAAATTTATACAAACTTTACGCGATCCCTGCAGAAATAAAAACAGTTGACTTGATGTGCGGAGTTGCAGCGCCGACCTGTTCGTGGAGCTGTCCATCTCGACGATACCCCGTGATGAGCTGCACTCCTCGGGCTCCATCTCGTACAGCAGGGCCAGATCGCCGTCGCTCTTACGCCGGAAGTACGTCAGCACTTGTGACACGTCAAACTTGTGGTCTTGAAACAGCATGTCGCCTGCCACCTGTCCCAATTACGAGATGCGGTATTCGTGTATCTTAAGACAGAAAGGGTACTGAGAACGCTTTTGTTGATACCGAGTTCTGAGCACAAAGGCTAGATTCTTGAGCACTTTTTAAAACTTAAATATATACGCATTTAAACGATTTGATGCCAGGACTTCCCATTTATATAAAACTTGAATTTGGCTCTTACCACCATGACGTCATCACTGACAGATTTGCTTCTCAAGACGAGGTCAAAATCGGCGACTGCTCCAAGTCTGTTCAGCACACAGTATCATATATTATATCTGTCAATCAACATTTGCCCCTCCCACCTGCTTATAAATATAAAAGGGTGAATTTCTCGACATGGTCTAGATTTGGTTTCCCATAGCTGGGTGTACGGAAACCAGGTCTAAACTTTGGCTGAGAAATTCACCCAAAATGCAAATGAGTTTTTAAAATGATGACCAAGTGATGCACTAAAACGAGCGTGTGAAATTTCCAACTCAACAACTTTCCCGCACCTGGCACTGCGGCCGGGTCAGCCTGGATCGAGAGTTTGTTTCCGTGGGCTTGATTATTGGAATCAAGGTCTACCCAGGGGTTGACATGTTCTCCTTATAAATTCTGGCATTACATACCGAATGAAACTTAATTTTAAACGATTCTGAGAAATAGGATTTAAATCACAGGGAATTTATTTTAAAACATATTTTTTGCCTCACAAAATACAGGAGAAAAGGGTTGAAGGAATTTACATTTTATATAAAACTTTGAGGTTAAACCAGTAAATGAAGGGCATGTCCAAATCCGGCACACCCCTGGTATTTCATGGTGCATTCTAACGTCCTACGGGGTGCGCGGCGAAACCCACACGACGCCGAAGAAACACTTGTTGTCGGACGTCGACGTGCCGTTATTGCACAACCGATGAGGATTGGCGCGTTTGGGGGTGGGGGTGGGGGGGAAGCATCTGCTTTTGGAAGCTGTCGTGCAGTAATGCACAGACGCCATAGGGGTTGAGGCGTATTTTTGTTTGTTTGTTTGTTTTTTATTGTTTTCTTTTTTTTTTTTTTGGGGGGGGGGGAGCTGCATCTGTGGTTGGAAAAAAGAAGTGCCGCCATTGCACAACTGATCTCGTGGGGGTTGACGCGTTTGGGGGGGGGGAGGGAGAGGGTAGCGGGGAGTACCTGTTGTTGGAGGTTGTCGTGCCGTCATTGACGATGTTTTCCACCGGAAAATCACTCGCTGTAGCCCAGCGTTCATAGTGTTTGAATCTTGAAAAGGAAATCTGAACATGAAGTAATTTCAGCATGAGGAATCATTTAGAATATGAGAAGCAAAGCAATTTTTAGCTTTATCAGGTTCCATTAAAGTGCACGGCCTTGTGAATTTATGAACTTAAGGAAAAAATGTAACAATGTGGACTTGACAAAAGCCGCTTCATTCTAAGCACATAAATTTAAAGTAGATTTAATATACTTTACTAAATATTATCGCTGTATTAGCTAACGAGGACATCCATAGACCTTACTTGTCAGCATTTGTCACCAAATACACCTCATTGAACAGCTGCCTCCTGTTAAAAAAAACCAGAAATTAAATTACTTCACTTTCTTCAACTACAGAGAACATCTGGTCCGCGAATCGACACCTCCCCCTCCCCCCTAAAAAAATGTAACTGGCAGGCAATTAGCAAATTTCACAGGCTAAACCCAAAGAGCGAATTTCGTTGCCGAGGTCCAGAACAGGTTTCTGTAAGCATTACTATGGAAACTCAGGTCTGGATCCAGCTTGAGAATTTGCCTAAAATATCGGTATGGAGCGTTCTAAGGACGCCAGTACGTGTTTGTAATGAGACTGGTTGCAGTTTTTTTATATGATCGCCAGAATCAGCTGCTACCTTTATGATCGCTGCCATTGTGCATACTTTATAGTCCCAGGTGACTACTGCACTAGGCAGAGGAATGGTGGTGGGACTAGGGTAACCCGAGATTACTTGTTGTATAACACCGTCAACTTCCTTGTCTCAAAATCGTTGAAATAAAGCAATACGATACATGGCGGTTGGAAGCTGACTTCAGTTAATAGACCGCAGAAAAATTCAGAAACACTTCCGGAAAAACTCAACTGGGATATGTAACAAATAATATTTCTACTTCTTATTGGACCTAACATTTTTTTAACTCATACAGAAATCTTTTATACTTTAAAAGTAATAATGTGATGCGTACGTTTTGATAGCTTCCCACCAAAAGTCCAGTAGCCTCTTACCACCCACTCCGGGCAGCAAGGCTTTCGGCACTCCTGCTAAATGTTGGTGATCCGGATTAGCCTAAAACAGAACAACTAAACATTTCACCGAGGCAAAAATAGTCGAAGTAGAGGGGAATACAGACTTGAACTACCAAAATCGCCGCAAATTTTGGCTTCATTATTATGACCCCACGTATTGTGAAATAATGCTTTTACTAGTACAAAAACCTGTCCGTGGCCAGACTAATTTAATCACTTCAAGCTAACGTAGCAATAGAAAACAGAACTGCAAATCACTTTTTAATGATTTTTTTTTGGGGGGGTGGGGGGGGGGGGAGGGGGAGCTGTTGGGGTGGGTGGGATTTATGTAACTCCGTAGAGGGAGCTGGAATCGAAAAATAAAATTAAAATCGATCCATCTTCATCGGTTTCCGAAACAGTCGAGAAGACCCCTGGGCAAGGTCAATTCTATGTTTATTTATTATATGCAAACCGAAAACTGTTAAACAGAGGGGATGGAGTGCAGAGGGGATGGAGTCCGAAAACGAGGTCAAAATAATCCTATCTCTAACGGTTTCCGACATAACACAGGTCATGTGACTTTCGGCCCAGAAAATGTAGGTCCAGTTTAAGATCTCAAAGTTAACCCTTATGCAATTCTGTAGTGAGAGCTGAATCCTTAACGTAACGTAAGAATGTCGTGAGTCCGAAAACGAGGTCAAAATCGCTCGCTAACGGTGATAAGGTCACAGGTCACGTGACCTTGAAATCAAAGTCAATGTTCAGATCACGAAGTTACCCCTTATGCAATTCTGCAGAAGGGTGGAATCCAAACATGAGGTCAAAATGGCTCTTTCTCTAACGGTTTCTGAGATAACACAGGTCAAGTGATCGGCAACCTTGAAAATGTACGTCAAATTTCAGATCTCAAGGTTGCCTCTTACATAATTCTTTATACGGGCAACTCCGAAAACGGGAAGCATGCATCCGCCGGGGTTAAGACATAATCTGTAAGTAATTTTTTAACAATTTACCATTTTGTCAATTTCTGTCGTATTTCAAAAATTCCTGGTCACTGCACTGCACAAGGGTTGGAACTACCCCTGGGTAGAATTTCACACAAATCCATCCACCATCCACTAATAAATGCTCTAGGCGCGTGGGACTGACTCCAGTATATACTAACTCCAAAAACACATTTTTCACATGTTTAAAAATTCCCCATTTTGTCAATATCTGTCGTGTTTCAAAAATTCCTGGTCACTGCACTGCACACGGGCTGGAACGACCCCTGGGTAAAATTTCAAACGAACCCATCAACTAATAAATGCTCTAGGCGCGTGAGACTGAAAGTGCACAGACAGACGGACCGACAGACAGACGGACAGAGTGAAAACTATATCCGTGCCCCGGCGGATAATAGGGTCAAATCTGCTGTAACTCTAACGGTTTCCCACATCACACAGGTCACGTGAGCCTAGAACAAGTAAATGCAGGAGGAATTTCAGATCACGAAGTAACCACTTGTGTTACTTTATGGGTAGAATCCGAAAATGAGATCAATATTTCTCAACCTGTAATGATTTCCGAGGTAACACGTCTCGTAACCTTTGACTTGGAAAATGTAGGTCACAGTTACCCCTTATATAATTCTGTAGAGCGAGTGGAATCTGAAAATGCGGATAAAATCGCTCTATCTCTAATGGTTTCCGGCATAACATATTTCATGTGACCTTTGACCGTGACAATTTAGGTCAAAGTTCAGATCACGAACCAACCCCTTGTCTGTGATTATATTTTGATCTGAATTCCCTTAGTATTACCATGACTAGACGGGTTCTAAAAATAAATTTACACTATTCCGCCTCTCGAATTTACACATATTAGGAATATATTGTTGAAAGTGATAAGGAATAAATTATTTTTGCTAATAAGCGAAATCACACTCAGAATCAGGGCTGGAAAAATCCTATTTAAAAAATTTTTGATTTTCATTTATTTAAATTGGATTGATTTTTTTTATTTAAATCAAACCCGAAAAATGAAAGCAGAAAAAAGAAAGACATTTGACAATATCCCCGATAACTATCCGAAAATTCAATTGTTCAGACAACTGCCCGAAAGTTGTTTGAAACTGAATTGGGTAATTCACAATTCAAATCGACTTGCAATTCGATTTTCTTATCACACCCCATCTGCCGTTCTGGTCTCCTAATAAAAATCGAAGTCCAGCTGGGATCAGCTATTCGTAGTCCAACTGGGTCGTAGTTCAACCGGGAAGTAATGTTAAAAATTCGCCCAAACCCAAGCGTTTGCCGTAATACTAAAACTATGTTCGCAAGCCCACGGGATAGACACATGCTTAACCAACCCTGGAGTAGTTGCAGCTACTGGCAATGGCCCTCTTGTAACCTGCGGCCCATTGCTAATTACACCGCCCTCCTCCCCTCCAAAGCTCATGTGCACTGATAAGCATACGATATGAAAAGGGGTTGCAAACGAATGCTGAGTGCCTTTACAGCACACAAAGGCTTAACTAGAGCAGTGTGCACAGCCCACATATTCCTCACAGCCCTCCCATCAGTTAAACACGGCCATCAATAGTCAATCAAGAGCTGGTCCATTTTCCTTGGACGAAAATGGCCCATTTACAATACCGATCTGTGTTTGTGCCCGTAGAAGCTTTATACCAAGTTTCATTTAAATCCTTGCAGCAGTTTTTAAGTTATCGTGTTAACAAGCACTTGACGACAGAAGGACAAACCGACCGACAGACCGACACGCGGTCGATCGCATATATCGCATATATAGGACGCCCAAATCTGGCATAGACATAATGTAGCATGTCTTGTTGGTTCTTCTGATTTTTTTTTAGAAATTTATTAACACTTCATATGGAAAATGAACACTGAAATTTTGCCACTGAAGCCCATTGATAGGGCTGGCAAATGGTCTGAGGTGGCAGTTAAAGCAAGTGGTACGATATCAGCACACGCATACTGATCGTCCAACTGTCCACAATGAGAGTCATTGTAGCATGACTGTGCATACTGACTGCAGCGTTTCAGTTTTCCCCATTTCCTACAGAGTATATATACATATATATATATATATATATATATATATATATATATATATATAAACTGTTTTCTTCTTTTTTTATATTTTCAGTTTAGGCTACTTTCAATTGTCTCAAAAACGATTAGCGACAGAGCGATTTTGAGCTTGTTTTCGACCCTATAGGCCTAAAACGCCATATGTAAGAGGCATCCCGTTGACCTTGACCTCTTCGGTCATGGTCAAGGCCAAAAACTGAAAGTCGACACTTATCTCGGAATCATTCCGAGCTTATTTTCGATCCTTTGGGCCAAGAAGATGATATGTAAGAAGTACCACGATGACGACCTCCTCGGTCATTGTCAAGGTAAAAACCGGAAGCTGGCCATTATCTCGAAACAGGTTAGAGATAGAGCGATTTGAACTTATTTTCGACTCTTTGGGCCTAATAGACGTTATGTATGAGGTAGATACCTCGGTGATCTTGAACTCCTCGGTCATAATCAAGGTCAAAAACCGTCAGTTGACCATTATCTCGAAAACGATTAGCGAAACATCGACTTGGAGCTTACTTTCGACCCTTTTGCGCCTAAAAGACGTTACGTTGACCTTGACCAAAAACCGAAAGTTGATCATTACTTCGAAAACGGCTGGAGACAGATTGATTTTGAGCTTATTTTCGACCCTTTGGGCCTAACGGCCCATACGTAAGAGGTACCTTAGTTCCTTGACCTCCTCGTTCATGGTCAATTCAGAATTTTAAGAATTCAGAATCGTATTTTTGTGCCCCAAATGAAATTTTCGCTACTCGGTGGCGTAAACGGTCTAATTATCCATTATGTTCAACCTATTACGATCGAAACGCCACAAATTTTCACAAAATTTCCAAATGTCAATCCACTTATAAAAGACCGGCTTTATCTGCTGGCTTGGCGGTAAATAAAATATCCCCAGTTTGGGGAATGAAAAATGCAGAGGCCAATGGAGTAAACTCGAGAAATTACTTTGAAATAGGGGTATAAAGCGATGACGGACAGACGGACGGACACCCCAAACCTATAGGCCCCAATCCGAAGGGTTGGGGCCTAATAATACTGCCGTAGGCAGAGCACATTGCACAAAGTTTTTAGGTGTTTTCATAGACGACAAGTTATCGTGGGGCGAATATATAAATAAGGTAGTTAGTAAGTTGTCGAAATGTTGTGCAGTTATGTATAAAGCCAAATACATATTTGATTGTCACACATTACTTATGTTATACAATTCCTTGTTTTTACCGTACTTAACCTTTTGCTCTGAAATATAGGGTAATTCTTTTAAAACAAAACTGCAGTCCATTGTTGTCATGTGCAGGTAAAATATCCCATACCAACCGACTGTTTTATGAGACTGGTACAATGAAAGTTCTCACAGTAATGTCTAAAGCGTATCATAATTTGCTACCTAGAAATTTACAGAAGTACTTTGAGTTCTCATCATCTTGCTATTCCACTCGTCAGAATGAAAAATTCAAAATTTACTACATTAGAACTAGCATAAAAAGTAAATGTATCTCTACCATCGGTCCGATAGTTAGGAATACCCTTTCCAAACATATTAGAGACTGTAAAACTATCAATTGTTTCAAACGAAAGCTAAAACATAGCTTCATCGAAACTTACACTGTTTCAGAATAGGTATCGACACATTGGTACAATAAGTACTTCATGTTAGTATTATTACTGATACATAGCGTGTATACAAATATAAATATGCTTTATTTTCAGTGTTAAAACTTGCAAGTTACAACGTGTTATGGGCTGGCTTTCATATAAGTGTGAACTTCTAGCCTTGCCCTTCTAATTTGATATATTGTAATCAATTTGCACTTGGTACATAGGTTGATTAGTTACTTTCAAATACTTTCTTGTATACATGTATATATTGCTTGAAATTAGAATAAATCATTATTATTATTATTATTATTATTATTATTAGGCTGACGGTTGGGGGATGTGGCCCCACCCCAGGCCTGGTAAGGTGACACGCCCCAATACCGTTCCGAAATCGGTCAAGAAAGCTATGGAGAGAGAACAAAATATATCGCACTTCCGTGCATTTACATATATACAATTTAAACAGTACATGGCCCACCCCTACCCCGCGGCAGGGTAACACCCGCATCTGTCACCATGTTTGTGTGCATATAGTACTACTCTATAAGTGGATAAAGTGTCATTAAGCAAAGCAGTCTAATAACGAGTAGCTGCCAAGTTATTGATTACATTATGTGTATTAGGCTGACGGCGGGGGTTGGGATGGGGCCCCACCCCGTGACTGGTAAGGTGACACGCCCCAATTTTTAGCGTACCCATAGGGTGCAACTTCGTGCCAAATATCGTTACCGAAATCGGTCAAGAAAGTGGGGAGAGAGAACAAAATATATTCCATTTCCTTACTTTCTGATATCTACCTGGTAACCACTAAATGGCCCACCCCCACCCCGGGGCAGGGTGACACGCACGTCTGTCACCATGTTTGTGTGTATGTAGTATTACTGTATAAGTGGATAAAGTTTCATTAAGCAAAGCGGTCTAATAAGGAATAGCGGCCAAGTTATTGATTACTTTATGTGTAGTAGGCTGGCGGTGGGGGTGGGGCCCCACCCCGGGAATGGTAAGGTGACACGCCCCAATTTTTGCGCCATTAGTAGCGTACCCATAGGGTGCAACTTCGTGTCAAATATCTTTACAAATCGGTCAAGAAAGTGGGGAGAGAGAACAAAATATATCGCACTTCCGTGTATTTAGATATATATGTTACAGTCAATGTTGGAAACCCGCCATTTCACGAAATGGCAAACCGTATTGGGTAAATTCGCGTAATGCCTAAAATCTTTTGCCATTTCACGAAATAACCTAAAAGTTAGGTTATTTCACGAAATTACCTAAAAATCTTACATTTTATTTCACAAATTGGCAAACCAAGATCAGGCAAAATTGTGAAATAAGCTTTTTTGCTCGAAATTACTTACAATCGTGAAAATAATTGTGCCTTTTATCTTTTATAATTACAATAAGATTAATTCAGTTTTCAAATACAATGAATATGTTACAGCGAATCTGTAGATTCGCTGACTCACTTAGCGATTCACTGGTTTTTCACCTAAAAATTATACAGATTCGCTGAAATTGCCTGTTCGGCCATCTTTCCCGACATGATCACTTGATGTATTTTACACTCCTTTTTCTTGGTTTGTGTGAAGGGAATATATTAAAATCGGGCTCCATTCTCTGTTTCCATTGCTATTAACTCATTTCATGTAGCTGAGGTTTTTTTGGTCATTTGATGAAAATACAGCAATTATATGCTTTCACACCGGAATAAAGTTTCTATTCGTTGAAATCACTGTCCTATCAGTTTCTGCTAAATTAAACTATGAGTATGCGGAGCATCGAAAATTAACACTGATTGGATAAGCGTACCGTAATCCAATTGCAATTTACATCACCCGGAGGTGAAGAGATTTTTGTGTTGCACTCACGGAAAAATAATTGCAATTTGACTAACGGCAATTTGAATGATACTCAGAAGGGGAGTAATGATTGCAATACATTTAGAATCCACAGTATTAAGATTTGCTGTGATAACTTTCCTGAAAGGCGATAACACGAAGACAGAAACTTAATTTAAGCCTTTGTGAATATTTATAGCAAATATTTTCGAACGCTTTCCAATATTGTTTTTCATTTGAGACTAGAAATTCGCATTTCAACAATGCATTTTAAAGCTAGTTAAATAAAAATATGTGCAATTTTACATGTTCCGATTGCAATATATCACACCCCCCCCCCAAAAAAAAAGAAAAAAAAACAAGAAAAAGTTGTGTAACACACCTCTGGAGTAAAGAAGCCACATAAAAGCAATTCAATTTCAAATATCACCCAACACAAGTAATCCTGTCGGTAAAGATGACTGGTCAGGCAATTTCAGCGAATCTGTATAATTTTAAAGGGGAAAAACCAGCGAATCTGTAGATTCGCTGACAATTTTCAGCGAATCTACAGATTCACTAAGTGAGTCAGCGAATCTACAGATTCGCTGAAATTTTCAGCGAATAGATTCGCTGGTTTTACAGATTCGATGTAACAAATACATCAATTCGATTTGTTCCTTTAATTAATACATCACAGTTGATTGCAACTGATCAGAAGCTTTTAACGCGATCATATTAATTGTAATTCATGGTAATGCACACAAGTGTTTGTGTTCCTGTTTGATTGATTTAATTGCTATTAGGATAAATTTCAGAAAAACACACTGAACTGGGTTAAGATGATGTACTCAGGAACTAGTCACCGATTTGCCGTTAACCTACTCTGAAAAAGAACATACTATAACGTCTGCTTTTACCTACTCTAGAATAAGCCGTTTTTCCTGTGATATTCTCCCGTTATAGATAACAGTTTGCCATTTCACGTAAATGCAAACCGAAAATTTAGGTAATTTCGCGAAATAACCTAACTTTTAGGTTATTTCGTGAAATGGCAAAAGATTTTAGGCATTACGCGAATTTACCCAACACGGTTTGCCATTTCGTGAAATGGCGGGTTTCCAACATTGACTGTAACATATATAAGTTAAACAGTAAATGGCCCAACCCCACCCCGGGGCAGGGTAACACGCACATCTGTTACCATGTTTGTGTGCATATAGTACTACTCTAAAAGTGGATAAAGTTTCATTAAGCAAAGCGGTCTAATAACGAATAGCGACCAAGTTATGGTGTTGCCTGGCTAAGACGTCCCTCCATGAACATTACAAGATATGTTTAAAATGCGATTTTTGTTTCAAATTCAATGACAAAACCCCTATTATTACTCTTTGTTTTGGTTTTACCTAACAATTATTGCGATGTTCATGAATGTTTACACCAAAATACTTGTTTCCTGATAACTTCAGTTTCTTATTGTCTGATACGTAGCTTCGGTTTTCCGAATAAGCCAATTCGCACATTTGACTTTTGCCGAAAAGTTTTTGCATTTCGGCTGAATTCAAGTGGGATAAGGATATAAAGAAATGATAGGAAAAAAAACGGCAAAAGCAACAAAATTCCATTTTGCCAGAAATATAGTCACATGTTAGTTATTAAAGGGACTGAATAATATGTAAAATAGTTTTTAAAAGATCATATGATGGCTTTATAAATTCGACAGTGTGCATGTTGAAAGAAAATTAGAATTTTGATCTTTTTGCCTTTCATTTCTTTATAATTTATCCCCCAACATTTTCAGTTGAAACAACACCTCCACCGGAAAAATCCGAAAATGCGAATTGGCTTATATACCACTCATACTCGTTATATGGCTACAAAATCTGGGGATACCTTTAAATGACACCGTAATAAAACATCCTTTCCGGGGTGTATACATGGTTTTCGGCATGTAATGAGGTTTTCAGGTGCATCACAGGCGGTGGCCCTAATCCCACTCAAAAGTCACTGAATATGTTGGGCGATAATACCATATCTTAAGTTATTTCGAATCATTACTTTTATTTCGCTTTCAAGTTGAGTCCCATGGCCAGCTACGAGAATAATGCAAATCATCTTGGAACTTTGGGCAAGCTGTCACACTACAGTGTAACGCATCTGGTAAAAATACCAAAAAAAATGATGTTCGTTGTTACAAAAGGCTGACCTCTGGAGTGGTATTCTGCTCTGTCCTTACATTTAAGGACGTCCTTATTCTTGAGATTAGATGGTTCATCCTTAATTTTATCCTTAGTTTTAAAAGACTTTGTTAACAAAACAAAATAGCTTTTATTATCCCTATTTTGTAAAACAAGAACATCCTTAAAAATAAGGACAGAACAGAATTATATTATATAATTAAACTTAATCCTGGTTTAACCCACCTCACAAGCAGGGTTAACCCACTGGTTTAAAGCATAGTTAACTTTCGTGAATATGACATAAGTTAAACCAATGGTTTAAACTGGGTTTAAACCGCGAAGTTAACTTTTTGAATTAAGTTATGGGTTAACCCATTGCTTTAACTTTCGTGAATACTATGTTCCATGTTGTTGTTGTCCAACAGCTAACCTCTACGGCTGTTCGGCCTGTTGTGTATAACGTTTCACTTCGCAGACCTACTGGGGATTCCGCGCAAAAGCGTACTCATAAGGGAGAGAAATCAATTTTTTGAAAGTCAATAAGATATATATTTTAGTGACTTGGACACTCAGATGTACCTTTTTCAACAATGTGAGAGAATACTCAACCCCGAGGGATGCACAAACGTTTAGACAAATAGAAAAGTCCATTCGCTCTGTGTTTATACATAGCAGATTGATCTCCTCAGAGGTGAGCTGTTTTATAACAATGGTTATGTTTAAGCTCATAGCGGATGGGTATTTTTAAAAAATAGTTCCGCTTTTTTATGAATGTTATTCTCGCAGAATCTCAAGTGGGTCTGCAAAGAAAAAAGGTATTATACACAACAGACCGGCCAGGCACAGAGCTTGATTATTGAACATATTTTAAAAAGAATTGCCTCTCTTCAATGAGAACTGTTTATGTGGAATCCCCAGCTGGTCTGCGAAAAAAGTATTATACACAACAGATAGTATCGTAGTAGAGATCGGCTGTTAGACCACAACGGTATAAGAGAGCGGATGGATATTTTAAAAAGTAGTTCTCATTAAGCGTCGTTAATAAACAGCTACTCTAGAGTGGCTTGTGGGAACCAATTTACTCTTTTATGAGTATTATTATCGGGGAATCCCCAGTGGGTCTAGGCAGTAAAAAGGTGTTCTATAGAACAGATCGAATAGTGAAAATTTGTGTAACATTTCAAGAAAATCTAAACGAATTGTGGAAGAGAAAGCATTTTGAAAATTGGCAACCAAAACATTTTTAGTGTCCCCAATTGGCCAATATTTGGCGGATCTCCCAAAAAAAAGAGAGGCTAATCTAGTGAGCATTAATGCAAAATTTGAAAGGCGTCCGATCAAAACTGAAGGAGAAGAAGCATTTTAAGTAAAAGTTTACATAACTGGCTAAATCTTTGTAATCTAAAAAAAAACTTTTAGTAGCCAATTTTAAAACGCTTCTACCAGGATGTTTCGACCGAATTACTTTAAAATTTTGTGCGAATATTCCCTAGAGGTTTTGGCAGTATTTCAAGTCTTTTTGTTTTTCAAAATGCGTTGTATACTGCAATGTGATTGGATTTATTAGAACTCTTGGAATATTACTCCTCAAGTCAGATTGCTTTCATTTTTAGGCCTAGTCCAACGCTAGGGCTCTTTGAAATTTACTTTTCTAAAATCCGCCAGAGATTAGGCGAAGCCAGTCTTTGAAAATTTTTCAGTAACCGGTTTTTAAAATATGACTACCACTTTTTTGCGACCATACAGGCCTCTGATACTTGATGAGAGATTTCGGCTGGTCACAATGTCCCTGAACTTTCCCATTAAAATATCCATCCACTTTGTGTTTATACACAACAGATAGATCTTATCAGAGGTCAACTATTTCATCATTACGATTTGCGATAACCGTTAGCTCATACGAAGCTTGTAGGTTTATATGTTATCCATCTGTTCGTCAGTCTGTCAATCCATGGCTTGCTGTCATTTTACCCTAAATCGGCAAACATCGTTAATAAATGATAGGCATTGGATAATCCATTCATCCTTGACATTTGGACAGCACCCATATATTTTGTTTTCTCTAACTTTTCCAGTATCGACGGTCAATTGAAAGTTGCACATTAAAATGGTGTTTCGTATTTCAGTTTTAAAGAATTTAAATTGTACGTTATGAAGTGATGTCTAGACTATTTGTGCACGCTAAAATGCGTCGTTTATAATTAAAATCTATTTATGTACTTAAAGTAAAACATTTTTGACTATTGTTGCTGAGTGTTTTATAAAATAATTTATTTCATAATGAGAAAACTTGTTTGTAGAATAGGACGCACTGAAGTTTTGCAAATATCACAACTGGTCTGTTAAAATGGAATAGATTATATGGCTCATATCTTTGAGGCTTCATTAATATTATTGGAGGTTTATCTTTAACTGTTTTTATTTATCATGGTTCAGTTTCACTGCAGAATCATGTGAACATCTTTTTGCGTTCCTTGGTTGTGGCGATATCGAGCGTAATATTATCCGTATTTGTGAAAATGGAGTAAAGGATTAAACTTTAAAACACAGGTGTGTAGATAATCTTTTTATTCCTCTGACGCTCAAGAATTTTGTGAACTGCAGTAGGAAAAACCCAGTTTTAGAACATGAGACCACGAACGAAAAGTGATGTTAAGTTAACGACCAAAAAATGGTTTTATCGTAAGCATAACAACAGGAAATGACGGTATGGGAAAGAATTTTGACGGCACGTGGAAACGGTGGTTGTGACTGGCATACTTGAAATAACTTCATCCACGTATGGATGACTTTAATTTAACCAGTATGGCGGTGTAAAAACACAAGAGAGTGAGATAAAATACATGCAGAATTCAGAGGAGTGGCACAGGATGAGGGCTAAACAGCAAGTAAATTAGGAGTTCGAGCTGAAAGGTGTACCAGAAGTGCTGTATGCTGGCGTCATCAGCCACTGATTTATTGTGAATACCTGCACTTCATCTCACCAGGGTTAACGTTAGATATAATGAAAATTTCTTGAACACGAATTGGTTTTGTACACGAGGCACAGAGATATGAGAAAAACCAATTACAAAACGCACGCGTAACAGATAGTTTACAAACGCACGGTAAACACACAACACACATAGTAAGTACATAACAAACAGATAACAGAGAAATTAAGTTTTGATATTTTTGCGAGGCACGGCCAATTGGCAAAAATCATTTCCCGTGAACATGTATGCCAATAGAAGATAGAAATACTTCACAAATTTTTATTACCTTTCGCAATATCGGTTTTATATGCTGCCATGCGCACTTGCAATAAGTTCTAATTAAACCGTTATGCATAGCACATTCTTCAAAACTTTTAGCAACGGTATAATAATGTCACTTCTAACTTGAAATGCAGTCTGTTATTTTAACGCTTTTCATGTGACAATCGAAAATAATTAACGGGCTCATTAGAGACTCGCCATAAATACAACTTTAGTTTTCTAATGTAAACAGTAGAAGACATGTTTCCCAAAGAATCGCTGGCCAGATAAATAGTAAGTAAACACACGAAAAGTAGTGAGTAAGTAAACACATGAGAAGACGGAGGCAACACCAGTGATCCTATAGTTTCGGTACTGTGGGTAGTCAGTGAAAGAGGAGGAGCAGAAGGACAAATTGGTGGCTGCTTGGTGCTGAAAATTTCAACTTGTAGAGTATATTTTATACATAGTAAACACAAAGTAAGCAACTTAAAAGGACAGAGGATGTTACGGCAAATGTTTGAATGGTTAGAATTTCTATTAAGCCAGTTTTGATGTTTTTATTTTACTTTCCATTGAGCTCTTTCAATAATTGATTTTCTCTTAGGTAAAGTGTCTCTGTTAATATTTATTCTGTGCTGCTTTTTACCTTTTCCTTTATAAAAGCAATTTTAAGTAATTTTTGTTGTGCTTAAAAAATTTTCATTATTATTTCGACTCAAGTTTAAACGTTGTCAACAATCCATGTCAACAAGGCAAACTCACAATTATACGAATTTATATTAAATAAACAAAATGTGTGTATTACGGAATTGTGGTTAATGGTAACGTGCGTTCATGGAAGGTTAGTAAATTGCTTGATCTCAAAATCATTTTGATGATTTATGTTTCTGTTTAGGAGTAATGAGTGGTAAATTGGCATCCTCACTTTCCAGCTCTCACATATAATATTACGTGTTTTATAATCAGCAGGTCTTAGCTAGTAGCTTTATAATATTCTCATTAGGCAATCGTTGCAATTTAATTTATTTAGGGTTTCTGCAAACATGGTAAAAATATCAAAATAAGTTGCATCAACATAAAAGTGTGAAATAGCAAAGAGATACATGAACAAATTAACTACAGTTAACTTACAGCGAACAATATAAACAAATAGGATCAATAGAAATAGATCACCACAACAAATGTATCGCAAACAAGAGATAATTAGAAAACCAGTAGGTATAGATAATTGGCTGCAGTATAGACGCAGTTAACCATTTAAGTAAACTGGTACAAAAGAAATATAGAAACTATATAGTCAATTTAAAGTTAACTGGCAGAAAAAAATAATAGTAAAGAACAATAGTAAACCACAGTAAACAAATGATAAATAGTAAGTGAACAGAAAGTATGAACACAGTAATGAAATAGTAAAACACAGTAGCATTATGTAAAAATGGAAAGTGCACAATAGTAAGCACACCATAAACATAAAAATAGTAAACGAGTTAAATTGGCAGGAAGCAAAAGTACATGGACAACACACGGTTAATATATGGTAAACACATAGTAAACACAAAATAAATGGGCAGTAGCTATAGTAAATGTGCAATAAACAGAGCAAACAATAGCTAACACATAGTTAACCACTAAAATTGGTAATAAAACATAGTGAACATGAAACAAATATAAAGAAAGCACACAACCAACACGTAACTGTATTCATATAGCCTTATACTAGTTACCTCATAGTATACATAGCGTACGAAACGATAACGCATAGTACAAGTAAACAAATAGTAATCAGAAAATTAAATACATCATAAGCATAAACTAATGAGGATGAACAGACTGTGAGCAAAGGTAAGCACAGAACTAAGATAAAGGTAACACAAACGAAACATATAGCATAATGTTATTCAAACATAAATGCAATAATAAAGACACAGTGTTTATAAATACACATAATCAATACGCACAGGCAGGTACTACACACATAGTAAACAAGATAGCTGCACACTCAGTAACAGATGTCAAGTTAAAAGAAAATAAACAACATCAAAAACAGAGTAAACAGATGGTAAGTACACATTAAACAAGTTAAACAGAGTAAACACACGTGTACACATAAAAAAAATCAGTACACGCATGGTAAACATATAAGTAACTCCCTGAACGAACAGCAAACAAGTTATTAAATCAATTGTTAAATTAAAATATGCTTCAGAGACGACGACTTGTAAATTGCTCAATACAAATCAAACTATGGTTCTCATTTTTCTTGAGAATATTTTTAAAAGATTTATTGAAATATGCGTTGTTATCACTACCGCAACAGCAACCACTGTCACCGCTTATCAGTTCACCAATAACAATTTGTTCTATACACGTCGAATGCGTACTATCTGCTTACGTTTTGTTCACAATGTATTTAATATTTGTTTGTTCTTTTTTAACATGATTGTTTATGAACTTCTTGCGGTAATGGTGATATTGATTAAAATAAAATGATCTGAATAGTTTTGAAAGCACAAAGCTGATTAATTCAAACAATTTTGGTTGTTTCATCAGGAGTGAGCATCACCGTTACAGAATTATACTTGACTCGATGAAATGCAGGTAAAATGGCGAAATATGGACAAAAGAACGGCTTGTGTGAAACATATCCTTTTAGTCCATTTTCTAATTCTTAAAATAACAAGAAATTAAGATATTAATATTACAAGCTGACTTAGTTTCTTATGCAGCACTCGGTATGACATTTCTGTATTTTAGTAGAGGCAAGCTGAGCAGAATATTATCCAAATCTGACTTGGGACTAGTCAATATTCAAGGCACATCGATTATAGTCTACATATTGATCCGGTATCTGAAATGCAAATCGAAACAAAGGTATAGGTAATATAGCTGTTCAGGCAGAGTGGCAATGAAGAAAAAGAGACCACTATTAGGTGAAGCTTCTTTTTATTGTGCTAAATCAAAAACAAGGCAAAAATGTGAACGCCAATCCCACAAGAAAAAGATGATTCACATTAGAAAGCCATCACATTCACGAAAAGTAAAAACTGGCAAGTATTTAAATAGCAATTAAAATTAATATTTTCAGTAAAAAATCGAAAATCCATGCAGAGTACGAAGGCTTTGTTTCATAAACTACCATAATATGTCGCATACGCTCTATTACATTGACAAACAATAAAAGAATTATGTCCATATGATCTAAAATGTTACCTAGCGATGTAAATAAAACTTAAACCATTGTGTCAAATTCACTAAAATAACTAACATTAAGCCAGTGATTTAAACCGAAAACAGTAACCCTGCTTCACAGATTGCTTAAACCAAGATTTTTGTCTTAATAACTCGATGTTCTGAAGTTATCCGAGTAATGCTCATTTTCTTCCTTTTTTATTTTTGTCTCTGACAGGACATTAATGAACAAAATACTTTATTTGTCGAAACTCTTGTACAAAAATAAAAACAGTTATGTCCATTTAGATTCAGTCAGGAAAATTAAGTTTATTGGAAGCAAAGAAAACAGAGTTACTGAAACCTCAATAAATTAAACAAATAATGAATTTAAAATTAAAGAAAGTATACGTAAAAAGGCATCCTGGTAATATTCAGAGACTGGGACCTAGAAGTGCACTTCGTTAAAAAAAGTTTCCACGGGGAATTTCTCTCAGAAGAGCCCCTGATAACTGATGCTTTCCATAATGAAAAATATTGATTATGGTGAGGCTTGAAAACTGTCAAGACAGACATACGCATTGGTGTTTTTCTTTTGACATCAAAATCTTAATGTTTTATCACGAACTGCATGGCGTTGTATGATAGCGCCGTTGATCTAACAACTAAAACTCATCTCCCACTATAGATCTGCTTTGTAGCATCTAGACTGCTGAAAACACCTAATTTAGCTTGATTCGGTTGATGCCAAGTATAGAATCAAAACAGCCTTACAACAGTCCCATAATATTAACGATAACTGCATATAATGTAAACAAGCTGAACAAACCAAATAAGTTAAAAGCAAAAGCAAGACACTACTCTACAGAAATTCAAAATCTTTAAAAATATGCGGAGGGCAGGCCCCTATCTGCCGATGAACGTGACCAAAAATGAAACAAAACAAACGCAATTGTTTCACGAATAGTCCGGAAACACGTAAACAGAAGCGTTTTCGCTATCAAATAGGAAAAATTGCGCTTCGTACATTTCAAGTTATAATATAAACATTAAAATTCGGCAAAGACTTCTATTAAATGTAATGCCTGGATGCCAGTTGCATCAACACTCTACGTAACACAGCATTTAACAGTAAATATTACGAAATGAGCTTTCCACAGTGATCCAGCAAAATCGCAACATTGAATATAGTTGTAATTTGGATGTGACTGGTTGCGCCCACATATCAACGTCTTATCAAAGCCTTTTAGGAAATTGGCGTTGTATAGATTTTGTGATATAGCAAAAACAAATTATAATAAATTTTTAATTATTTGAAAATAAAATTTTAACATAAATTGTAACTTCCCAAAAAGGCTAAAAATAAATATATAAAATATGACAATAAACAAAAGATACAAGGGAGATGGCTGGTCTACCAACTATTCGTGATCAAAAATCATTTATATGTAAATACAGCTTGGCAGCATTTACGACAAGATATAAAATTAACTATATTGTACTTTTGTTGAATACTTTGATTTCCGGCATTTTCAGAAAATAGAGGCTATTCATTTCTGCAAGTAATTTTTTTTAAAACTTCGAAGATATAAGATTTGGATCTAGTAAACATGTCACATTATGATCAAATTTGGTTATCACAACATACTCTTGCTGGATAAGCTGATTGTAGATAAAAGAAATAAAACGGAAAACTCATATCATACGAAGACAAAGTATGAGGATTGAAAATCCCCGAATGTAATAAACTCTAAACAAATGAATAACTAAACATATCGTGTGGGAGTAAGTAAACACGAGCTGCACAAACAACGAGGTCCAAGAGGAGGAGGAGGAAGGGGGAAAATTTTAGGTAACATTATTGCAAGAGTTGCTGACCGAATGAGCCATTTTTTCTAAGAAATTTTTGTTATATTTTCTAGCCAAGGATTTCGCATTTTAAACTTTGGAAACACCACATAAAACAACATCATCCATCCTATGGCCATATAGCGGGCTTCCATTAATTGGTAAATTTTTTTTCGACATAGCTAATTATTAGCTCGTTTCTATAAATATATTTATTACAATCATAAGAGAAACGTTTTTGTTCCTGATGCAACATAAGTGAGATATAAATCCTTCTTAAGACCCAGTGAAGCATGTCTCGTTTTTCATATTCCTACCTTTATGGCGTGTCTGAAGCTTCCGTTTGGGAAACACCTGCTCTTCCTTGCGGTAGTGATATGGGTGGGGACGGTGGAAGACGGAGATCGTCAGCCTTGTTCAGTTGTTGCCTAGTTAAAATAACTGGTGATGCATGATGTGTTGCTTACTCATGTATAATAATAATCGATAAACAAACGAAAACAAACAAACATACATACATAAACGTATGATGAGGGAGCAGTTGGTACGGTGGATCTTACTTTATAGCGCGTCTTGTTTCAACTTGTTTTACATGGGAACTCCATTGCAATATACGGGAAATCCAAGAAATATTAGCACAGACATAACTACAGGGACTCTTTGACCACACTCTTTCATATGTCAACCTTCCTCTCCTATTGTACACAGAATTTTTAAACTTTCGGTTAAGGTATAATGGAACGTCTGGTGTTACCTCATGTCATGTTCTGTGTCGCGATTACCATGAAGATTCATCCGGCTCTTCTGATCATGTCTATGCCTTATTCCAAGCTTTTGCTATCTTTCCCACTTCTTCAAAATTGAAAACCTTTGAATTTTATTTCCTGATTGGTGTTTGTTTTTGTCCGTTTCATCCGACTACAGTTTCTTTATAAATTTATGGCCAAGACTTTGACTGCATTGCCAAGATTATTTAAAATGACCAGTCTTTGAAACTAACAAAATAGCTGTTCCACTTTGCAATCCCTTAATCCGTCAATGTGTAGAAAATCTAACTTTTATAGATGGCCAAAGGTGAAGCTAACTAATATAATTTTGCTACTCTCGCCGCCAAAATCTATTAAACTCGGGTAGTCCTTCTCGAAATAAAACATGCTCCCAAAGCTTGAAAATAGCTTTAGCATAGAAATCTTTGTAAATATATTCAAAGTTAAATGAATATCTTGCCGTGAAAGTAAACACAAGTCGACATATAACGTCAAGACATGTGTGTGGATACTGTAAAAATGAGGCATTTTGTTCTTCGTAGTGGTTTTGTAGTTGTTGTGATACTGTTAGTCGTGCAATGTAAGTAATGCAGCAAAAATTGTTTTCGTTTTTGCACACGTTGAATAAAATGTCGTTTAAGATACTTATCAAAATGAACCAGGCAGTAGAAAGCTGCCTCTAGTGTTTCATGTGGTCATTTTGTTCTTATCAGAAACTTAAATACAGCTTTGTGTAGATATGCATAAAAAGGTGAAGGTATTTTGTATCACAAGAACGAATTAGACTGGTCAAATTACGCAATGATCAGGCAGAAACATATTTGTGATGATTTTTTTTTTGCTTGAGGGCTTCTGTTAAAGTATGCATTGGTCAGTATGCCATTCTTGTATTCAGTAGTACTGGAATGAAAAAAAAATCATTTGTTAAATTTTTACTTTTGATATTTCCTATTTGCACATCGCTTTTCTTGACACTGTAGCATGTTTTATCTACATGAACTGATCAGGACGCTTTATAAATATAGGCATTTTGAGCTTTAATACGCCGTCATCTGAGTTAATAAAAACTGAAAATCAGTATTCAATCTTTAAAATACTTGTAAATGCATTTCGAGTAAGATGAGAATTTTGTTAATTTTCTGTGCGTCTTATCATTTTTAATATGTTAAGCCCAACATATTACAGGAGACAAGACCAAAATGCTCTACAGATTTTAAACTTTGAACTCGCTTATCACTTAATTATCATACTTTAGTATTCCGAAACAAACATAGCAAACAACTTGATGTGTTGATTGCAAATCAATAGTGCGAATGTAATAGTAACGGTGTAGAAGTTTTATAGTGTAAAAATATTGCATATTTTATGAGATTTTGCTTTAGTCCCTACTGCTAATCAAGATTTACATTTCTTTAATTAGAAATAGGATTTGAAATTGCCTTGGTTATTAATTCCAAAACAATTGCGGCACCTTTAAGGTCAAATCTCCCTTCCTCATTGAAAATTCAAAAAAGGATTATGATTCATCCGACTGACTCCGGGTCAGCTTGCTTGTAAGTTTTCTTTTATAATTTATGACATTCATATTTCCTAGAGTAAATTTATGGGGAACAGGCGGTCTCCCCCCTGGCGCTTCCCCCCCGGCGGTTTCCCCCCTGGCGGTCTCCCCCCCCTAGGCGGTCTCTCCTGTCCTTCTCCCCCCCCCCCCCCCCACGGCAGATTTTTTTTAAGCTTACATCAGCAAAACTTGTATATTTCACTCCATTTTTTCCTTCTCCCCCCTCAAACTTGCTTTCCTTATTGATGTATGAAGACCAAAGGGTTATTGATGTTTCTTTAATCTGTTCAATTAAGTGATTGATATAATGAATTTTTGACCTAATCAATGAAACGTCGCATCTAGTGTTATGCTCATTGCATGCACAAGAATTGCAATTGTTTCTTAGCCATCACCGCCAGAGTAGGCTACTGATGATGATGTTTTCCGGAGTAGTTTGGTTTATTTATGGATATCAGATTTGCGTCCGGACAACGTAGATGGTTGTATAAAACCTCACCAAAAAGTAGCCAAATTATCACATCAAGATGGCCTTCATTACGACTATACGAGGAAAGCAGCAAGGTGGTGACACAGTAAAGATGGTGACCTGTAAATTAAATTTCGTGATTGCATTTGAAAAATCAGTTTACAGTAAGTGTTTGATTGTAATTTCGTAATTGGATGTTAAAGCAGATTAATTTCCTAGTGATAATTATGTTAAAGTAGATGAAAGGTGAGTTGAAAATTAAAAAAGGAATGAAATGTACAAGTTTTGCTGACTTAAGTTTTACTAACTAAAAAAAATCTGCCATGGGGGGGGGGGGGGAGAAGGACGGGGGGGAGTCAGCCTACGGGGGGAGATCGCCAGGGGGGAGTTGGTAGGGGGGAGTCCGCCGGGGGGAGACCGCCGGGGGGGAGACCGCCTAGACCCAATTTATGTAGAGAAAAACATTGTGCTCACAAAACTTTTTTGTCAAGATGAAAAGGGTAATAGTATTTCTTTTTTTTTTTTGTCTTTTTTAAAAAAGACAAAAATAGTATTTCTTTTTGCTTTCAGGTGCAAATGGTCAGACTTTTAATCCTTCGCCGCTGAACACTGTTGCTACGGTTGATGACGCCTTTGCGCAATTGAACTGTACTATTCAAGATATAGAAGGCGACATCACTGTGTGGCAAGAACTGATAACTGATCCAGAATATCCATCTGCAATATCTACTGACGACGACGTGAGAGCGGACCCTACGAAATACGCCATAGTAGGAACATACAATTTACAGGTTTTAAATCCAGTCACAGACGACGCCGGTACATACCAGTGCTCAAAATTCAGTGCCCCTGTTATTGAAGCCCGCGCCGAGTTGATTATTTTAGGTATGTCGGTAATGGCTGTATCAAGCAGTGCTGTGATAACTAACTTTACACGTGCTTTGTTTGCGGCCTCAGTATGTTTATTACAGACGGGTTGGCATATTTTTGGGTACTTCTTGGACTCTAAAAGCTTGCACAAATGCAAAACGTTTACTTCTATTTCATTTCGTTGTTTCAGTAATGCGATCGGTTGTTTATGTGAGGTTCTCTTCATAGCTATTACATGCCGATTCATGAAAATTTCGGTAGAACAACCGGATTGAAGTAACTGGTCTAAATGATAGTTCAAACATCAATTCGCTTCTTATCACTGTGTAATTTACACTACGTTGTCGCTGGAGTAATTATCAGCTTAGCAGATTTATCCAAAACATTAAGCTGCCACCATTATTCGGAAATGCTGCAGGATTCTGTTTATGGCGAAATGAACGAGCGTCAGTTAAAGCAGTTAGAAGACAAAGGGTTTCATTTTCTTCCCTTTACAGTGCTCTATCAGAACATGGCATCTTAAGTGTCACTAAGAATTCCTCTAACATATGCCTCATTTCATGGGTGTCTTTGTTTCGTGTAGTGCGTCAGATTTGCAGTAACTCCTATTTATACACAAATGCGGAGGAAATATATCAAGCACGTAAATTGAAAGTTATATCCTATCCTGTTAAAAAAGATAGTCGTATTTTGCCGTTACTATTTCAGAAAGCGACCCAGAACACACAACAAACATTTCTGATGATATTGCTATAGAAGGTGAATACATACATTACACGTGTGAGGTTGAATACACCGGGAAGTGGGCTCCCCGTATAACGTGGACGGACGAACAGGATGACCCTGTGTCGTCAATCAGCTTGGGAATAGAGGGCAGTAGCGTAAAGGAGCAAATAGTAATGGAAGCTACTGTTGAAATCAGTAGGAAAAGTTACACGTGTTCGACCGATTTTGGAGAACTTGATCCGGAGCCGGGAGAGGACGAAGCCAACAACATACCGTCGTACAGGGATGTTTATGGTTTTGGAACTATCACTGTTCATTGTAAGCTTCTCTTCAACTGAAGATTATCTTCGGAAATTGATGCGTGTAAAGAAATCTTGTTGTTGTTGTCTTGTTTGTTGTTGTTTTGAACTATTATTATTATTTTTATTATTATGTGCGTGCTTATATCGCGCTTATTCAGTTCTAAAAAACACCTAAGCGCGCAACAAAACTACATGATTAATCTAATCTAGCATAAATATAAATACAATACAATAACATAAAAATGTAAATCAACTAGACTAATATAATAATACTGTAAAGTAAGCTAATATCAATATCTAAGTTAAAAAGATAAGTTTTTAAGTCCTTCTTAAAGGAATAAACTGACGGACTAGATCATAATTTATAAGGCAAGAAATTCCAAAGCCTAGGTGCAATGTTTTCGAATGCTCGTGCACCATAGTTGTTTTACAACGTTGGTTTTCAATAACATTTGGTCACTTGAGCGAATTTATCGAGCTGTGGTATAAGGAATCAGAAATTCCGACAGATATTGTGGGCTTTCGTTGTGTTGTGCTTTATATACCGTAGTCAGTACTTTAAACTTTATTCGCTCGGCTATAGGTAGCCAATGCAACTCATTGAGTGTGTCGGTGATAGAATCGTACTTGCGTTTGCCGGAGATGACTCTTGCTGCCATATTCATAACTCTCTGAAGCCTGGTCAAAGAAAACTTGAGTAGACCAACTAAAATACTATTACAATAGTCTAAACGACTTATGACAAGTGCGTGGACAACTAATTTTGCATTTTTCTTTGTTATGTATTTCCGAATTTTCATTATCCACGAAAGATAAAAATAGCATGATTTGCATACATGTGTGATGTGCTTTTCGAGTTATAAGCTAGAGTCTCTAGTTACTCCAAGATTACGCGCCGAATCAGAGCGTGTCACAGTTTCACCTTGTAGGACTATTTCCGTGACATCGAATTTTGGTAGATTTCTCTTGCTTGCAATAACTAAGAACTCTGTTTTGTCACAGTTCAGCTTGAGCTTGTTGCTACTCATCCAATCACTGACACTGTCAATGCTAAATGTCAAATGATTAACTGCTGCTGTGAGGTCTTCTGAATTAACCACTGGTCGTAAAAGCTGGAAATCATCAGCATAGAAATACAATAACAGCAGTAGTGATCGGAGAAGTCAGCCCATCGGCTGCTTGTAGTCACTATACAACTTGGGTCCAAGCTTGGACCCTTGGGGAAGAGAGATATCTAGCGTCACAAGCTCAGAATAGCTGCCGTTTACAACAACACAAACAGTCCGTTCAGACAGATAGGAAGTAAACCACTCGAGCACTTTACCTGAAATTCCTTGTGTTTTTTTCCAGTCTCTTTAACAAAATTGTATGGTCCACTGCGTCAAACGCAGCCGGTAGGTCGAGAAGCGCCATGAGAATACCTTGATTTTTAGCATTTCATATGCGAAGCAGTGCGGTTTCGCAGCTGTGATATGGTTTATAGGCCGATTGGAATACCTCTCCAGTGCCATTATCATGCATGTGTTGTGATACCTGTATACCAACTGCTTTCTCTATGAGTTTCGTGACATAGTTCAGATTTGCTACAGGCCTGTAGTTCTTTAGGCAGCGTTCGAGATTCGGCTTCTTTAACAGCGGTTTCACGACTGCCTTTTTACACGACTTTGGAACATGAGCACTGTCCAGCGATTGGTTGATAAGTTCTTCAGCACCGGAAGCAATTCGTGGACACACTCTTTAACAAAACCTGAGTTGGCAGTTGGTAGTACTTGTTCATCTTTCGCGATACCATCGAGATCATCATATAACATGGCCTTATCAATGTCATCATCCGTAAAGCCCTTTCTTATTTTCCTCAGCTTATTTTGGAAGAAGTCAGAGAAGGCATTCGCCAAATCCTGTGTCGAAGAGTGATCCGGAAGAGAGTTCGTTGTTGCTCTTCGCATTACTTCATTTATCCTCTTGAAGAGGTGGCGCTGATCGGTTGCGTTGCTTTCATCTATAAAGTTTTGATAATATTTCGATTTCTCGTTTTCCACATTTTTCTGCTTTTATAGAAGTGTTTTTCTTTGTTTATATCCTGATTGCTTTTTCTGTATTTTCTTTCATCTGATCCATTTTGCGAATGGCATTTCTCACTATATTATTAAACTATGGCTCCTTGCGTTGCGATCTTACACGTTTAGTGGTATGAAGAGCATGCTTGTTGAATATGTCACTTCATTCTTTTTCGTATATTTACATGAGCTTATCCAAAGTCATTTACCCACATGCTTGCAACAAATCAGAGTTTTTTATATCAGCTTTCAATTCCTCTACATCAAAGATTCCAAATCGCGAGAATCAATGACACGATATTGTTTTTCTGGTCTCTGGTTTCTGGTCTAGAGTAATTTTACAATGTATCATGTAATGATCGGAGACTAAATCTCCACGAGTAACATTTACGACCTTAACGTGGTCGTTTTGTTGAGTATTGATAAAATCTAAAATGTGCCCATATATGTGGGTATCATCTTCCACATGCTGTCCCAGTCTAAACGCTTGGAAAATATCATTCAATCTATGAGTATAAGTATCATTCGTACTATCCCAGTGTATATTAAAATCACCATTTATTAGAATTGGGGAACCGACCAACGCCACACCCTCAATGAGAAAAGTAAAGTCGTCTAGAAATTGAGAAACTGACAGTCCTGGTGGACGATATAACGTCAGAATCCTGAGAGAGCTATTATCTCTCGACAGTGTCACAGTCATATGAACCACACTCTTGCATTGAATCAATCACGCGTGGAATAAGTTTGTCGTTGCATATCACTGCTAATCCGCCACCGGGTCTATCCTTTCTGTCTTTCCTAAAAATTGTGAAGCCATCGGGACAAATTGCTTTAGCCTCGTATTCCTCGTTTTGGTTAAACCACCTTTCAGTTACCGATAAAATATCCAGATCTGATTAATGTATGGAGAATTTTATCATTTCTAAGTTTATCCTGGCCGATCTGACATTCACTAGTGCAAATTTTGTCCTGGCAATCAAATTGTCTTTATCACAGTTCACAGGAATTAAATTCGACAGCTGTTACGATTATTTATGTATTCTTTCTTTACGACTAGAAGTGAGAATTGATTCGATTTTATGAATGTCTGTACTGTCTTGTATTTTTATTTTCTTTAGAGAGAATTCGTTGCTTTAGGCAGAGCACTATTTTTAGGGTATCCACTGGTCTTTCTAACCACACATTCATATACCTTAGCAACGGTTTCATCAGAAAGATCCTCACCGTTTGCTTTTACCTAATTTACCTATTTCGAAAATTACTCTTCTATTGTATTTTATCTGCTTTGGCTTTTCATTTGTCTGTCTATCCAATACACAGATACACATGTTGTAAACTTCTTGTACGATCTATAACTAGTATTTATTTTGTGTTGGGAAGTAAAATGTCCCAATACAGCGTGGTAAGGCTTTATTCAATGTAAATTATAAATCAGGTGATATGTTTGTAGTTGGTTTAATATGAAACAAATGAGTATATTTACATTGTTTTTTTTACATTGTTCTCGAACAATAGATCCACCAAGAAATACACAGATAAGTCCTGATAGTGCTAGTATCCATGTTGGCGAAGAGCTGACGTGCACTGCTTCCGCCTACCCGGAAGTAAATGCCTGGGAGTGGAAAAATCTTACTGACCCAGAGGAAGGCGTAATTTGTACAGATTCCACATTACTCGTGCAAGAATCCTGGCTTGGTGACGTTGTCAATATCAGCTGCACGGTTTTTAACACAATGCGGGATAACACACACGGCCAAGATTCTACATATATTTCCTTCACTGCTTACCGTAAGTCCATCAATCAACTATGCTACATCACGCATAGATGTAGAATCAGAAATTCACCCTGAAAGTATTGAATAAAATTGTAAGACACTTTCTTTGATTCATTAATTTGATTGGTTTGTTATTTATGTTATGTTGATGGATGTTTGAATGTATTTTGTAGTTATTTTGTTGGTTAGATTGATTGGTATAGTTTAAACCTCACTGTTATGAACTTAATTTACCCACAGATTAGGCACTACTTTTGCCTGTGATTGCACTGTTGTTGCACTAGTGCTCCCTAAAAACAATTATTTTTTGTTATACCCTGACGAATTAGAAAAAGAGAAAGGAGGCCATCATTTAATATTGCTATTTTGCGAATTAACGAATAACTGAGTTTACACGAAACTCACATTGGTTGATATTCTGGACGCCATATTTCTTTCTCGTGGACAGGCTTGTCTGCTGTCTATCTAACTATTCAACCATTGTTGTCTTTCCTTTTGAATCATTATATCTCATCTTGCTTAGCTGCATTTTTGAAAATTAAAAATACAATACCAGTCTTAATTCTTTATTTTTCATTGTTTAATTTATCATCGCACCAATGGTTATCAATCTGTTTGTGATACAAAACATTGCACATGGAGCTTAATTATTGCCAGTAAAATTGAAAGCGATGATTGTGAAATAATGCTCCTTCATTTTCATTTGCAGAAACATCTACAGCCACCATTACAACGAGAGAGTCAGCGACCACATCAAAAACCGACAAAAGGCGCCGATTTAAACTGTCCAAGAATTTGTAAAGATGACGTCTGCTTTTGCATCTCTACAGGCCAACAACGACAGTATAGACGTTTGTTTATTATGACGTCACGACACACACGTCTTTATTATTATCTTTGCGCAAAATATGTGTATCTTGATCGATTTTTATTAAACTTGGTCACACTTTCAGGTTTTTAATTTCTTTTAATTTTGCCCGCCTCTTGTTGGAAGTGAAGTTATCAGTATGGCACATTTGGTCGACAGAGGCCACCCATATATAATGTTGAAATGTTCGAGACCTCGTGAATATAATGGAGTGTAGGCTGAAGGATGTTCGAAAAAAGATCCTACAAATATACAGGTCCTCCGTATTTTTTAAAATTTGCATAAAAGCTTTATCTCTTGACCAATTGTGATTACACGTTACCATTGATCTGAATATGTGTTTTTAATTTTAGAGTAATAAACCTGCTATGTTTTCCGTAATGATTTTTACCTTTACCAAATTTTGTATTTTTATTCCAGCTGTGCGAGATTCATAAAACCTTGATTTTCACATTTAGTCAAATCACCGTTGTCACTAAGCATACCACAACCACCACCAGACAGTCTTCAAAGAGGAATATAAACGGGTATGATACAGAAAAATTGCAGGTGCATCAGTAGGTGGATATGGGACACTTGGTTCCACATTATCGCCAACTTTTCCCATAGGCTCCCATAGTTAAACTGATGGAAGGAGCTAAATTAACTGTGAGTACACAAACGCATGATAAAACAGACAGGACACACATATAAACACGTAATAATAGATAATTAAGATGCATGAAACAGACAGTAAGCAATTTAAATAGAAAGCAAACATAGTAAACACATATGCAATACATACTTAACACAAGGTAAGCAATTAAATGGACAGTCCACTTATAGAAAATGTTTGAAGGGTCTGACTTTTCCTTTGTGTAGTTGTGATGTTTTTGCTTTATTTTTCATTGAGCTTTTCGAATAATTTATGCTATTTTCTCTCAACAAGAGACTGTTAATGCTTTGTTATTTACGACATGTGAGCGCAGAGTAATCCCAAAAATTTAGTCCTAACTCCTAATTACTCAAGTTTCGAATTACCAAATAATTTTAATTTGTTTTTGCTGTGTTTCAAAATTACTCTTGATTATTTCGATTTGGTTTTAAGCCATGGAAACAATCTAAGTAAGGCTTGCAACTATTGCAGGATTGTGAGTAAAGGCACCACTCAACCATTCAGTGTTCATATACACTTTCATAGAAGATTAGGGCATGATTTGATTACGTATATTTGATATTCGTTGAGTTATATTTAAATATCAGTCTCTAGGTTCCTGATGTGGTCATATTCATGCGTTGATTATGCGGTCATTGTAATAACATATTAAACATTTGGTAGAGCATGTGTTCCTCACTGTAAACACTTAGTAAAGAAGATAAGCAAATAAATAGAGATATAAAGCAATACTAAACACACCGTAAAGTAACAATAATTAGAAACCAATGAATATGGATGCTTAACTCCAGTGTACATATAATTAACAATGTAAATGAACAATAAAAATATAGCATGTAAATATGTAGTGTAAATAAAACTAACATACGATAAATATACAGCATCACATAAAAGACATAAAAGTAACACAATTACGCACATAGTAAACAGATAATAAACACAAAGTAAACAGAAGGAAGACATGGTAAAGGCACAGCGAAAACATAGCGGCACATGACAAAAGGATGCCTAAATGGGCAGCACGCAATAGTAAACACACCGTAGGCATAAGAAACACATTAAAACAAAGGTAAATACATAGTAAATAAATCAAATGGACGAAAAGCAGTGGCAAACAGTACGAACATTGGCTACAAAAAGTGAATACATAGGATACACATATTAAACATAAAGTAATAGTAAATTGGCAACGTAATAAAAATGTGCAATAAAGAAATTATAAACAAGAGTAAACACATATTAATATAACTGACAATAAAACGTAGTAAACACCAAATAGTTACTTGATAAGCACACGCCAAAGCAAACATATAACACAAAGGAAAACAGTAAAGGTAACATAAAGTAACATTAAGTCCACAGTAAAACACGTGGTAAAACACGTAGTCAACACATAGTAAACACGTTACGTGGACACTCAATAACATTTAACAAGTCAGATGGACAGTGAACTAAAGTAAACACAAAGTAAAGAGATGTTCAGAAAAAATATTGTACAAGTTAAACAAACAAAAAACAGGTGGAAACTATAGTAAACACATCGTAAGCATATTGTAAAGTCTATGAACATAAAGTAACAAGGTAATAAATTAGCTAATAATTCTGTTGAATAAACCATTGCTTTGAAGGCAGCAATGTGTAATAGCTGAATGACTTTCTTATTGAGAATATTTTAAAAAGATTAATTGAAATCTCTGTTATAATCACCAAATCACTGTTACAGCCAACACCATAATGTTTATTTAGATAATAACAGTTCTTTAAATGAACGTATGAAGCTAGCTCTCTGTTTACCATATATTGTTTATTATTTGTTTATATGCCTCTTTTATCAGCTTTTTTGGGGATAGCAGCAAAAAGATCAATCCCCTAATGATCCCGCACAATTAGGCGCGAAATGCTATGTAACAGTAACAAATAATGGCAACAGTCCCGCAATCCCCAAAAAACCTTCGATAGCGTTCCCATGCCACGTCCTTTCTGATTACCTCAATTCAATATTGATTGATTGATTCATTGATTGTAGTTTATTCTAATTTTTTTATCTCAGTACAATACATGCAAAATACATATAAACAAAAAAAAATATATATATATATAGCACATGGTAGAAAAACGGTATTTTAAGGTAACACTTAACGAGTACATAAAAAAATTAGAAGGGTGAAGCTAGTAGTTGCAATAACTTTTACTAAGAGCTCACCTTTACAACGTTACGGAACAATATCAAAATATTCAATGCGAATAATACTACTTTGGAAATGCTATGTTTGAAAGACTATGTTCGTGCAGATTAACAGCTAATTAACATCTTCATACGACAAGAGAACATACTTTTTTAAATGACATTTAAAACTGGAAATAGATCGACATGATCTTCTGTTAGCTGGTAATGAGTTACAAGTTTTTACACCAGTGATGGACACACAATGTGATTTCAAACTAGTTCGTACACGATTTGTTTTGAAGTTAGCAACTTGTCTGGTGCTGTAATTTGTTATATTCTTTTCAAAATATTTCACCAAATTAATGGGTAACAGTGATCGACTTGCTTTATAAACAATACCTACAGTTCTTAATTTGACAAGATCAACAAATTTTAGGAGATTACAACTTATAAATAACGGATTGGTATGGTCATAAAAGCCAACATTATTTATTATTCTGATTGCTTTTTTTTTGCTTTGTATACAGTATTTGAGTCTTAGTTTCGTGAGTATTTCCCCACACTTCACAGCAGTGGGTTAGATACGGCAAGAACAGTGAGTTGTAAATTGACAATAATGAAGATTTATCTATTAACGGTTTAACGTTATACATGATCGCGAGTGATTTGGATAATTTTTCTGATACTCTGGTTATTTGTTCGTTCCAGCTTAGTTTTTCATCAATTATAACACCCAGAAATTTAGTACTTTGTACTCTTCCAATTGGCTGGCGATTAATAGATACATTACATGAATCTGTCACGAGATCTCTATGATTGATAAACACAATATAATTAGTTTTTTCGACATTTAACGAAAGCTTGTTTACATTGAACCATGTCTGCAATTTACATAATTCCTCACTGATCAAGGAGGTTAAATCGTTCAAGTTCTCACCGCTTTTAAAAATAGTCGTATCATCTGCAAACAAAATGAATCTCAAAATTTCAGAGACGTTACAGATATCATTAATATATATAATAAATAACAATGGTCCTAATATAGATCCCTGAGGCACTCCACAAACTATGTCCGACAGCGATGAAACAGTATCATCTATTTGTACAAATTGCTTTCTATTTTTCAAATAACTATATAACCATTTGAGACCCAAACCCCGGACACCATAATTTTCCAATTTTTGTAACAATATGCTATGATCCAAAGTGTAGAAAGCTTTGCGAAGATCAATAAAAACGCCAATGGTGTGCTTCTTTTGGTCTAAAGAGTTACTGATTTCTTCGATAAGTTCTATCAATGCAAGATTAGTCGATCTAGATGATCGAAAGCCATATTGACTATTTGTAAGAATTTCGTGCTTACCGACAAACTTTTGTAACCTTTCCTCGAATAATTTTTCTAAAACTTTGGAAAACTGAGGGAGAAGAGATACAGGCCTATAGTTATTAAGACACTTTTTATCACCATTTTTAAACAATGGCAATACTTTCGCGATTTTCATACCGTCTGGGAAAACACCAGAGGAAAAAGAAAGATTACAAATATGGCTAAAAGGTAAGCTGATAAGATGAATAATATTTTTTACTAGTTTCATTGATAAACCATTATAGTGTTTTGATGCCTTATTTTGCAGGTTTGCTACAACCCTTATCACTTCATTTTGATCAACAGGGTGAATAAAAAAGGATGACTGATTTTTTTATCTAAGGAATCTAAGAAAGTAACATCCTTTACATTTGGAATTTTGGATGCTAATTTTGGGCCAATACCCACAAAAATTTGTTAAATTCTTGGGCGATATTTTCTACCCCATTAACCACTTCTCTGTTATCCTTGAAGCATCTATCTGGTATAGGGTCATAATTTTTACCCTTTTTAATGACCTTGTTGAGAATATTCCAAGTTTCTCTTACATTGTTTCTATTATTTACTAACAATTCAGAATAATATTTCCTTTCGCAATATCTTAGTACTGAAGTAAGTTTATTTTTATAACGTTTGTATTTAGCTTCATTTACAGCTGATTTACTTGTTATGAAAATTTTATACAAGTGATTCTTTTTATGACATGCATTCACTAAGCTATGCGATATCCAAGGTTTATTATAGTCTTTTGAGGTAATGAGAACCTTTTTAAGGGGGATACATCTATCCAACAAATCTCTGATTATTGTTATAAACTCATCATAGGCTTTATTTACATCATTTTCTGACTTAACTACCCTCCAGTCTACCTTTATCAATTCTGAATGAAAGTACTCTAAATTTTTTTCATTAAGAGGACGGGTGTACTTAAATTTTTTGCAGGTTGAATTCGACAGACCTTTGTGTAAAACAGAGCTAAAAATGGGCAAGTGGTCAGTTATGTCATTACACAGTATTCCACTAATACTATCCATGGAAAAGCTATTCGTAAAAATGTTATCAATTAGGGTAGCCGAAAAAGATGTAATACGTGTAGGCCTATTTATCATTGGGAAAAGACCATTGGTATACATAGTATCTAAGAAATTTTTAGAGAAATTGTGGGTGTCATCTTTCAAAAGGTTTATATTAAAGTCACCGCAAATATAAAGAACTTTGTTCTTAAAACTTCTGAATATACCCTCCAGAAAGCTTGTAAGATTTTCTATACACAAACTTGGTGTTCTATACATACATGTAACAATAATATTTTTCCCTCCACTAATTGTAATTTTGACTGATATAGACTCAAACAAATTTTCTTTAATGCATGAAAATTTTTCTATTTTCACACATTCCAAGTCCTTCCTAACGTAGAGTGCTACACCACCGCCTCTCTCCTCTCTGTTCGTATGATATGAAACATTTGATAGTTATTTAAAGCATATTCTTTTTGATGATTTCAATTCAATATCAACCACCATCTCCACATTTCTTGTTGTCATGACGCTGATCCTGTCTCCGATCGTGTGCCAAGATGTGCCAAGATGTGCTCGAGCCGGTTTAATCATGGTACTGTCAGCTCAAAACACTTCTGAATATAGATGAAAAGTAGCTTTATCCTACCGAACATATTAAAATAAAACCTTAAATGCATTGATTTCACGACAGAGCGGTATATCAGAGAAATACAAAGATATTTTCCAGTTTTCGTGATTTTTCTCAAAAGTCACAAACATGTCATTACTATCGCGTCACTATCACGTTACTATTTTGCTCTATTAAAAGAAGCTGCTCCTCATTTCACGAATGCGTTACTCTTTGCGTTTTGACGAATAAACTATCAAGTAGTTTTATATCGCAAAATTTCTTTATTTTTAAATGGATTGGTCACTTTTGCGGCTTGAGTTGCCTTTGCATTTTAAGGTAGTTTTTAGATATTTTTTATTAAAATCATGACTATATCAGTTCTCCTGTTCATGTGTTCATAGATTGAATCTCACATCCACAAGAAGCAATTATAAATTGGATAAAATTTGATATAACTTACTTATTCATGAGAGCAATAATGATTTATTTAAAATTCCAATTTTTGTCATCCGAAGTAAAAATGGCGGACACAAAATTAGCATTGAAAGTATTTATGAATATGTGGAATGCATAAAAATGAATGCATTGTGTACTACACGTTCCGGTTGCCTTTGAAAGCCAAAATGTTTTACGTAAGGCTCTCGTTGTTATAAGTAACCAGATATGGCAAAAAAATTTTCGCTAAAATCGAACAGATTGTTCCGATGCCTGTTATAGAAATGGAGCAACGGATGTATGTGTTGCTATAACTGGCGCGGCAGTCCGACAATCAAGAAAAGGAGATAAGTACCTGATGAAGTTCCTATTTTATTGTGTCATATCACATAAACAATATCAAGTTCCTTAAAACCAAGAACAGCGTGGGGATCATTAGAACACTATTAAAACTACGAATTGACACATCACAAATGTTAAACTAACAATCACGATTATTTGGTCAGTAAAATACAAAAAAAAACGAGTTCATTGAAAATCAACTATATGTGCTATGACAAATGCGGCACATGCTCCAATCCATAAACAAAATTTTAAAGAATTACGTTGAAATGTGTAAACTCAAAAAGAGCGTAAAAACACTACATTATTTTCCAGTGACTGCAATGAAATTTATGTTTTTATCCAAAAGCCATGTACTTCACCTTTTGGTGTACGATGTCATCACGATGAGCGTGTGTTGCTATTTTAATTATTTTGGAACTTGAATATGCTGGTGAATAGAGCTGTGTACATACTTTTCAGGTAGTGTACAAATGTTTTCTAGACAAATATTTAGTTCCTGCTAAATATTGCTCATTGTTCTTCACCGTCCTGATAATGACATTTTGTGTGTTCACGGACAATTTAGTGTGATGGATTGCTCAAGTATTAACACTTGCCAAGTCACTGTATTATTAATATTGAAAATGTGAGGGTGTTTTTTTTTCAATTTCTCTTGACAGTGGTCCATCACTGTTCCTGTTTCTCATCTAAATGTTTTAGTCTTCAAACCAACAAATTTTACAATACACAATTATGGGGGGATTTAGAGGAAGTGATGGTTTCTATTTGTTACTAGCTGTACCTTTATCTGAAAAGGCTTTGAACTAGCAAAACGGTTTCTAAAATATTTCAAGATCTTTGAAATAACACATGTCCGTGAAGAAACATTAAACTTTCTGGAAAAGTTTTTTAAATTCTGCTCGAAGGGAGGAATTTATTATTAATATTTCTCAGTCAAATACTGAAAATTTCGCCTTTCAACGGTAAGCTGTAATTGAAAATGCTTTTGAGAAAGCTTAGAATTAGCTCAGTTATTAGTGTGTTTTACTGTTGCTTGGTTAGTTTAGTCGGTGTCGTGTTATGTAGCCGATTTGTAATTTTAAAAAAGGAAGCACAAAATAGCTGGTTTTATATTAAGTTTTTCCTTGGTATCACTCCATCACGCCACTCTTTCAGAAGCGAGGTACCCAATTTATTTGTTATGTGACGATGGAAAGCGCACAATGTTTTTTGTTACTTGAGGGAGATTGAATCAAGCATATTTTTATGAGTAGCTATTATATTTGTGTTCCCCAGAAAGAACAAAAGCAGTCCGATTTTTGCGTTCTAATGCATTCGCCGCCAGCAAGCTAGTTGGTGTGATCTGTCACACCGGAGATGAGACGGGGTTTAAATAGACAGAGGGGGGCGTGTGAGTTACTCAGTGCCTGCTGCTAGGGGATTACTCAGGAGTGAGCATGCAGGCAAGAACATCTGTAAAATAAACATAGAGGCCATAATTCGGCCTGCTATCGCGTTCGCCGCCAGCAAGCAGGTAGTGTGCCCCCACTCCCGCAGACAGGGAGGCGGGAACAAAAAGATGTTTAAACACAATTAACAAATAAACACTTAATTGTCCATTAAACTCTTGATATTTTGCAAGCGTCTCTAGCTGCTTAAAAATAAAACGACTGCGATTGGGATCATGATTTATCTCGTGTTAAATCAACTGGTACATGCATACAATTTTTAACACAATTCAAATTTACTGTCCAAAGGATCCCAATTGTTATTGAGGAAAGTAGTGGTCGCACAAATTTCTTTTGGTAAGGTTTAATGTGAACCCATTTTTAACGCGATGATTTTAGAACAAGTCTTACGCAGGTTGGTAAGCCACACGAAAAGGGAAACGATGCACCACCCCGTCGAAACGAATGCCCACTGTAGTCCTCTGCTTTGAGACCGACTTGGGTGAGTAGGGTACGCAGTGTGTTGACAAAAAGACTGTGTGTCAAGGGGACAGTGCTGGCACCTTTGCGGAAGGAGAATAGGGGGGCGTTGCTGTCAAGATGGACCTTGTGAGGAGGGTTGATTTTCGAAATTAACAAAAGAAAGCCACTAGGCATGCAGCCCAAAAACAACACTGAAACGAGTCTTGAAGTGTTAGGACGTTGTGCAGACGTTGTAGAATAGCAATTGTGATTGGCGGTTTCTGCTTGGGTTGCGTACCTTTGGTGTGGACAATGCCTTTTAGCGTCGTTGATAGGACGAAATTGTCGTCCGTAGGGCTTGGATATCCAAGCTCCAGGTGGAGCACGCGTATTCCTGCTAAATAATACCGTATGGACTGTGGTCTCAGCGTTCTTGCCAAAAGGGCACTAAAACGGGCGACAGTTATCTTGCTCGCGGGCACGGGTGTATATCTGTAGTAGGCGCAAAACCGCAAGAACGTATCTCTGTGGGTCCTGTAGGCAGACTTGGTCGCTTCTGAGAACGCAGCACGACGATAAGCTCTTAATTCGCCATCCAGTATGGCCTCTTGCTGAACTACTCCTGTATAATGAAATTAAACGACGCTTGTGACATATTATTCGACATTTTTTCCATGTGCACTCGGTGTGCCACGTACGTTGCGTGGGGTAGCAAATGTAAACGGCTAATTGAGTCGGCAAGTTTATTGTTATTTGTAGAAATATACTTTGCTCGTATCCGAATATTGAAAATGGCACAAGTTATTAGCATGTCCCTCAGAATGTCACTGCCTTGCATATTCCGAATGGCGAATCTATTTAGTGCATGGAGAGTTGTTGTGTTATCCGTATATAGCAGAACAACCGAGTTACACAGGGTGGGGCCCCATCTATGGATTGCTAGCGCAGCCGCAGCCAGTTCCTTTATGTTAATATGTGCAGTATTAAGTTCCTTAAAATCGCTCGCCCAGCGTGTATATAGCCAATCGGTAACGCGTGATTCCTTAACTAGGGCCGCTGCCCCAGCAACGCCGCTGGAATCCGTCACAATGTATGCAGCTTCGGGCCTCGCCTTGCGGAGAAAACAGGACGTGCCATTGAAGTAAATGCATAAATCGAGAATAGCCTTTAGCGACAGCTTTAAATCGCGGGAGACGCGAGCGCGATGATTCTGCTTTCTAAGTTTGCTCATCTGGTCAATGAGCCGGCGAAGGGCGAGTCTCACTGAATGGATAACCGACACAACCCAGTTTAGGCGACCTATAAGCACCTGAAATTCACCCTTTGTAGCGGTTCTGTTTTTGCTTCCCCACTCCCAAAGGGTACGAACGACGTCCGTGAGCTTCTGATTGGGGATGGAAATTCTTCCGGATTCCGAGTCAATGTTAATACCTAGAAAAGTGATGTTTTTGGAGGGGGAGACACACTTATCCCAGCTTATTGTAAAGCCCAGGTTCTGTAGGAGTTGGAGCAATATGTCCATCGCTTGTCTACATTCTTGTTCTGTTGCTGCGCATATGAAGAAGTCGTCTAGGAAACAAATTATGGCCTGTAATCCCCGGCGATTCATCATTCGAACGACGGACTGGGTAATTTTATGACAAGCTCCCACGCTCAGGGACGCACCGAAGGGTAAACGAGTGTCTACTAAGTACGTATAATCTTTATCTTCCCTGAAGCGCCATTTTAGCCCCGTAGCTCGCCTCGAGTCTATGCTAATCGCAGCGTGCCGATAAGCATTTTTAAGGTCCACTTTCGGCATGTACCAGCCTTTATCGATCATATTAACAGCAGAGTCTACCGTAACAAAAGTGTTCAGGATTCGCATGACTGTTTAAACTTAGGCCGTCGGGTTGGGAGCAGTCGTGAATGAGGCGAATGGAACCATCTTCTTTTACAACGCATGAAATTGGGCTAACTATTTCTGGTTCATAATCAACTTTTACATATCTTCCTATGTCGATTTCCTTCTGGATTTGTTCTTCAACTTTTGTACGATACACTGTCTCAGCTTTTTTGCTATTCGGGAGGTTAACTTTCGTAAGAGGTACACCGTTTGTTATAATGTCAAAACCTTCTGAAATTCCGTTAGCCAGAAAGACGAGATCGGGGTCGTTTGGCAGTTCTGTAAGCCATGTGTCCATGTTATCTTTAAGCGGGCTAGAGACGCTTCCAACTCAGTGCTTGTGCTCGGGGTGCCGTTTATGGCAACCCTGGATAATGCAGACATGAGCAGATTTACAGTCGCGGTACAGGCACCCCTTAGTTGTTTGGAAGTTTTTGCAAATTTCGGAACCACTAGCGGAGTCGATAGGTGCTTTTATGCGGGGTGCCATTGGGGCGTTACGGGTGGGTCGTGTGCGTGGACCCTTGTCCGACGACAGGTATTTGAGACCGAGGTGAAAACTATCCTCACCCCATGTAATTTATCCGGCTGCTTGTTGGATGCGATACTCCTGGTCTAGCAACATGACGCGCTCACGAGGGTATGTTTGCATGTACTCTCCCATATTTATCAGGTACTTGAGGTGCCCTAATATCGCCGGTAGTGTGCACGGGAGTTGCCCGGAGCGTAACAGTTGGGCCAGGATGCGCGAAGCACCAACAAGGTATTGTGAAACGGAGATGTCAGTGGGACTAGGCTTAGGCGCGCGAGGCTGTGTGAGGATGCGAGCGTTACCGAGTTGTATGATGTCCTCCTCGTGTGGGGCTAGGACGAGTCCACAAAAATCTTGCACGAGTAGGGCTTTTACCGTACCTGCAGGGCGGCCATCGAGCCATGGGTCGTGTGTCGTTTCGCCGGCTTGTGCTTGTTGCAGTACATTGTCTGCCCCCTGTACTGACTTAAGGAGATCCTCTATATTCTGGTCTCTAAGCGTTGTGGCTGTTGCTGGGGAAGCAGACGGGAGTGTCCCAGCTTTCTCCGCGGGAATGCTGTCAGACGCTGTTGAATTCCCGTCGTCTGGCCATTTAAGCTGCTGTATAACTTTGATCAGCGCGATAGTTTGACCCGTGGTTAATTTAAGCTTTGCGATTGAACTAGAGTCTGTTTCCGCCAGCAGCTAGAGGTCATCCAATTCCTCCTTAATAAGCTTATCGATCGTACTTTGGCGTACCTTACGTTCGAGCAAGTAGCTAGTAAACTGCTCAATGTTTGCTTCCATTTTTTTTCTGTTTAATTATTTGCTAAAGCACAAAGAAAAGAAAAAGAAATTCTCGCTTTCCGACAGTAAATTGTCACCATAGACACAGTTATTGTTTTCGTCACAATTTCCTATCAACTATCCAATTTTGCTCGTTATTTGATTTCGTCACAATAAAACTCTTAGTCACGCTTATTATTTCGTCACAGAATCATTTTATCCCAGTATATTTTTACAACTTTATTTTATTTCACAGGAAGAAATAAGTTCATAAAAAACATACATTTTTTTAAAAACTTGTTAGTGTTAAAAGCAATCCGATTTTGGGGTTCTAATGCGTTCGCCGCCAGCAAGCTAGTTGGTGTGATCTGTCACACTGGCGATGAGACGGGGTTTACATAGACAGAGGGGGCGTGTGAGGGGCTCGGTGCCTGCTGCTAGGGGATTACTCAGGAGTGAGCATGCAGGCAAGAACATCTGTAAAATAAACATAGAGGCCATAATTCGGCCTGCTATCGCGTTCGCCGCCAGCAAGCAGGTAGTGTGCCCCACTCCCGCAGACAGGGAGGCGGGAACAAAAAGATGTTTCAACACAATTAACAAATAAACACTTAATTGTCCACAAAACGTTGAATGTGTTTTGTGATTTTGTCGCTGATACCTTTGTAATAACAGAAACAAATAAAAGTAAAAAGTAAAAACTGCCTTTTTAACATGGATAAATAATAAAACATATGATCATTGAAGTAAAACCAAACAACGATGACGATGTTTTCAATTTTTATGCAAAGTCTTTTCACAATTTGACTATTTCTTAGAGGGGCTTAACTGGAGTTTATTTTCTATAGAACAGACATTAAAATTAGGAAATAAATGTGCAAAACATGTCTTTTATAACTTTGAATTTCAGGTTTATCCTATTGCTGATCCTGTCTATTTAATATTTTGTGGAATAATCGAGTTTTTGTTATTATTATTATTATTATTATTATTATTATTATTATTATTATAACGTACTACACTTTTTAGTCTAAGCTGCATCATATCGGTACAATAAAGACTTCAAACAAAATTATTTAACTATCTAATCATTATAAAGAAAAAAAGATGTGGACTTAAAAGATGTGTAAACCTTATACACTACATGCCTTTTTAAATAGAAATGTTTTAAGACAAGAGTTAAAAACTTGGGTATTTTAGCCTTTCGAAGCTCTTATGGTGCACTATTCCACAATCTAGGAGAGTAAATAGAGAAATCAGGATAACCTTAGGTTTTGACATTAGACTTAGGCTCTGCAAGTCTCATTACATTTTGAGATCTAAATGTTGTTGCTGGCATGTATGGCTCAAGTAATTCGCCTAGATATTTTGGAGACTCTCCATCTACACATTTATAACCATTAAGAGAATTTCGTAGTCAATATGGTATCAGGAACTGTTAGATTCATCAGCTTCTGCAGTTTTACGTAAGGCGTACCGGTAAAGCACAGAATGTGCTGTTGCAATAGTCGAATTTTTACAACACTAACGCGTGACATAGGGTATATGTTGTAGCTTCGTCTATAAGCTTGCAAACTTTATGGATGGCACTAAGCTGTATGTAGCACGATTTGCATATGTTAACCATATGCATTTCAAATGAGAGTTCTTGGTCTAAATAGACTCTAAGGTTCTTTGCCACAGGGGCTGGAACTATGACACTACCCCCGGCATTTAGAGAGAATTTACTCTTTTGGTTCCTATTTCTCAAAATCATGAATTCAGTCTTGCTTTCATTTAGCTGTTACTCAGACTATTACAGAAGTGTGAGGGGTCTTTGGCTCTGAGACCAAAAGTGCGATTTCTGTAATTCAAATATGCCTACTTTTCGTGCAAGTGAAAGCTATGCCCGGAAAAAACAACCTTGCTTTTAATAATTTGCCACATGGCCACAGAAAGAGTGGCAGAAAGAGAAAAGGAAAGTATTTATTTAAAGTTTTTCTTCGTGTTATTTACAGCATTTAACGAAATTCAGCTACAATATTTGCAAAAATTGTCAGCCAAACGAGTCATTTTTGCAAAGAAAACATGTCTTTTGTATCTTCTGGTCAAACTGTTACAAAAATAACAGCGCAAACACCACGATTTAATTTTATATCTTCAATCCTTGGTCTTCCTGTAATTGCGTTGACAAGGTGGAATCTACAAATTTATTTAATGTGAATAACTTAAGAAACTGTTGGTTTGTATGCAGTATCAATGCGAAATGAATCCAGGCTGAGATTCACAAGCGTAAAATTGTGAATTAATATGCTGAAGGACAAGAGAAACTTAACATGCAACTGAAGTATATCATTTTGAGAAAATTATTTATTCAATTACTTTCAAAATTACAAGAATGCAAGATTCTTTAACATAATCTTATACAAAATGATCCATACTCCTAAGCGTCTGCAAAATCCAGAGTAAAAAAGATGCGACTGTCAAAATTTCTGCATGCACAGAATTAAAAGACCTGAAGTGTCCTAAATACCCTGTGTGTCCCCCATTCGCTTGGCGTAAAGCACGGATCCGGTGGAGCATCGACATGATGAGTCGGTTGATTCGGTACTGCGGGTAACGGTGCCACTCTTCTAGCAAAGCCTGGAGTGGCTGAACGTGGTTTTGAGGAGGCGGATTTCGAGCACGAAACTTCCTATCCAGATGACCCCATAGATGTCTATGGGATGGGATCATGTCCGGTTAATAGAGTGGCCAATCCAAGGTGCTGACATTATTTCCTGTTAGGTAATCCCTAGTCGCCTGAGCGTCATGCGCATTATCGTGCATGAATATCACATCAACGTTCTGCTGCACGTAGGGGAGTACTTGAGTATTGAGTACAGTTTTGATGTAGGGATTTGCAGTCAAATTACCATCAACGATCAGAAGCTGTGATTTCCAGCCGAATCGAATGGCTCCCCACACTATCACAGAACCACCGCCAAAACGATCCATCTGATTGACTGCGCATACGGCGAAGCGTTCACCGATCCGTCCATACGCACGCTGGCTGCCATCTGCGCAGTATGATAGAAACCGTGACTCATCGCTAAATACCACACTTCTCCAGTTTGCGATCCCCACCCTAAACGATGGTGGTTATCAGCCTTGATAATCATTGTATTGGAATAAAACAATAGATTATGTCGCAGATTTAGGTCATTAATAATTATTCAAAGCAAAACAAATTTAGAATAAGAAATGTATTTCACTTTTTGTATGTTAAGTTTCTTTTGTCCTTCAGTATAGATCAAATAGTTTTAAAAGAAAACATTCACAACGCCGGTCTTATTTTTTAAATCCCTGCGTTTTACGGCGTGTATAGAAATTTTCCTTGAAACATTCCTACTCGTGCTCTTTCATAAGGGAGAAGGAGATCGTACTCTTTAAAATAATTGGCTTTCTGTGAGAATGGTGCTAACGCATGGATAATAATAGCTAAACAAATAAAAAGTATAGATAATTAAAATAAAGATGAGGAAACAACAAATATGTGGCACCCTACTTTGTAACTTGTCTTGCTCCTTCTCGTTATGGAACCAGACTTTAACTAAATTTATAGTTGCTAATGAACAATAAGTGTATTTGAAAAATAGGGTTATCGGGATGTTGTTTCTAAGGTAGCTTTCTATAACATGAAGCACTTTACATTGCGCAAGAGGATGGAAAAGAGCTAAGATTATGCTTTCAAATACCTTTTTAATCACCACATATTACTGTTTTTTGAAAATGTATCCCGTTGAAAATGTTTTAATTTCAATGTTTGGAGAATTCAAGCCATGGGGTACCATCTATGTGTAGTGGTGGCAAAAATTACTTGATCAAATTCTATTTTAGCAATTATTTTTGGTCGTCCCAAGGAGCAAATTCTGTAAAACAATTCTTGATTTGACTGAACGAGCTACACATGAAGGAGCAAGAAAGTCAAAAGCTACACAAAAGTCAAAGAGTAAGTAAACCGTGGCCTGATATCGGATATGGTGTATTTTTATATTTTAAGTCATATTTTTGCAAAAATGAGCGCCTGAATCACATCAAAAGTATGGCAATGTTATCAGATAACTTGCATAAAAGTATTTTAGTTGTTACTCTGTCAACAAAAATTATTTTTGTGTTTCCGTGTTGTTAATAATGATCCCCTCCTTCATTTATATATAACAAAATATAATACTTTCAAATTGGCTTCTTATTTCTCTTAGACGTTGTAAACATGTCAATCTATTCAATCGTTGACTACTTGCTACACAATTTTTAAACGGGTGAATTATTTAGCAATTGAATTTAACTTGTTAAACTCACTTACGTTATGAAACTTATGTGATGTCTTTGAAAATTCTAAAAACCAAAAAGATCATTTTGTATGTAAATCTGCCTGGCTTTTAGTAGTCATTTTGTACCATATTTTGAACTAAAAAGGAAATATTTGTATTTGTTACAGTTATTGGTGTCATCTGTGAATGAGAAGCTGCAATGCAGCATTTTCTCTTATCTAGAAACGATCTGTTGCTGCTTAATTTATTATGAAAGTTACATATTTATATTTTACCAATGATAAAAAGAAGGTTTTTGTTGCTTTTTTAGTTAATAAATGGTTGTTATGGAAATTACATAATAAAGTGTATACCATATGATAAAAACTTCGTTTTAATTCATTTCAATGCGTCAAAAAGCTTTTTTCTATCATTTCTGTTTGATGTTATTTCTCCCTATTCATTGTCCGTCGATTAAAAAGGCTTAAAACTTTATTAAGAGATGACACGGGCTACGTAAAGCAACAACTTTTGATAATTACTTATACTATAAATTACAAAAATACATACGTAATGCTGAATCCGATAAACTATACGAAAATGGATTTTTCTTACGTTGTCTTAAGTTCTATCGCTAAAAATAATTAAAAGTTAAACAACAAAAAACGGTAATCCTATTTTGCAAAAAGAAATACAAAAGCAAAATTATTTATGCCCAAGTATGAACAACAAAGAACGTAAATTCTATTTTGTGAAGCGCTATTTTCTTTAAAATTGTTTAGGATTCATGTTATTACAAACAGTATTAAAATTTAGTTAGGTAAATTAAATTTTCTGTTCATCATAATAGAGATAACGAATTACACATACACCCTCATTTTTACAACTTAAAGTTTAAAAAAGGCTATAAAAGTAGATTTAGAATTGAAACCTATTAAAAAAATTACATTTTTTAATATTTGATCGGTTATTTATCAAATGGTGTCGAATATATGATTCACCCACTCTACAATGTTGCTTATTAAAATACCTTATCTCACCAAAAAGGGATTGTAGAAAACTCAACCTTTTATATTTTTTGTTCTCAAACATCTTGCCTTCAGCAATTACTTGTTGGGTAGGCCTAGGTATATGTAATTTGTAACTGACCAAGTCTAGAGTGGCTAGTGGGAACCAATTTAGATCAACCCCTGTTTTAATCCTTATTACTAGTCGCCAAAATTGTCAAAATCTATTAAACAACTGTTGTTATACTTCAACGAGATGCGCGAAAGGAGCCAGCATACCCGAAGTTCCAGGGGAATGGAAGGAAAGATGTAACTACAGTTTCGCTTTGTCACTGCTCTTCTTCGTATCTCCACCCCTCTGTCTGATTGAGCTTTTGATCTTCCAGTTGCTATTTAATATACGCCAGAGCACCATCGGATGTGGCGTCATTTGTAGTGTTAGCTCACTCTCTGTTGCTATGATTATTATGAAATTACATTCGAGTCGTATTCCCGGACATATCATTCCTCTGTATACAAAGCCTTTCCTAGACTTTTCAACTCCTCTAAAGAATTACAACCTTTGGATTTTTATATCAGGATTAGATAATTGTTTTTTTATTTGTTTGTTCTGTTTTGTTTCTTTTTTCTAGTTTAATGCGACTACAACTTCTTGTAAATTTTTATGTGGACACACGTGCATTACATTACCTATATTAGTCCACATTATCTTTTTTTAAAATGAACAAAGGAACTATTTCACATTGAAAATATTTAACCTGTCCTATTTTTAAAAAATCCGAAATAATCTATTTTATTTTCACAAAATAGTACACTAAACTTTGAACTATTTTGGTGCAAGTTTTGCAACAACGTAAAGCTAGTCAATATGATTAAACTCGGGTACTGTTTATCGAAATAAAGCATGCTCCCAAAGCATACCTGCGCGCACCTGGCGAGTCAATAATAAGTTTGAAAGTACAGTCAGAGAAAACAAGAAAGGATACACTAGTGATTTTTTTTTTTAAATTTCTGGTCGTGTGTTTGAATAAACTATATTATATCGTTGGTTAAGATAGTCTTGACAGTTGCAGTTGGATAGTAGCTTTAGCAGAGATGCGTTTGCAGATATACTAGTAGGGAAAACTAGTATATTTTATGTGGGGAGTAAACACCTGTCAACAAAATATAATCGAGACGCATGAACCACACGGACATTGTTAAAATGAAGCATTTTGTTGTTCATATTGCTGTCGTCGTTCTTGTGACTCTGCTAGTCCTCCAGTGTAAGTAAAATTTACGTGCAGGCGACCTGGGAGGGAAGCGATATGTGCCCATCGATATATGGGTGGAAGGTTTTCGTAGTCCCAGATAACTGTAGTTCTCTTCCTATGCCTTTTGCCGGTGCCTTTTTGAGATACCGTATAGGTGCTCATTCGGGACCCAGTGATAAGAAATTTAAGGGCCTGTTATTTTTACTAAGTATTTAATGGTTAAATGTTGATATACGTTTTGTGACATTTTGCGTGTTTTAGTCCGTTCGCATTGCATTACGATGAACATAGTCCTCTTACAATAAATGAGCCTTTCTTTGTTGTCTTCATCCCTTTTGGACGATTTTCTTTAGAGGCGTGTATGTGAGGGTGGGTGGGAGAGAACGCATGGTATAGTAGATTCAAAGTGGTGAAATAAGATAGATAGATATTTTATTTATCAAAACTTGCAACTAGATAGTTGAATTGCTTTCGAAAAATAACAAAATGACAAACATGCGTGCATATTTCTACATAGAAACAAAACTATGATATATTTGTACATGGATAGAAGACTATAGTACACAGATTCTATAGAAAGTTTCTTAGATTTTCGTTTTTTTTTTAACGACTGCTCTTTATATATGTGTTATTTTAATAGATAATCAGAATGTACGTCTCTTTTTATTCTTTTTTTCTTGAAAAAGCACCTAATTAGAGAATTAAAATTGAAGATTAAAGAGGCAGTAAGGAGTAAAAATAAGAAAGATGTTCTCCCGCTGTTGAAAACAAGTTTCTTTTGAGGAATTCTGAGGAATTAATGAATTTCTGGACCCTTTATAGATGAACATAGTAATCACAAAAACCAAAAAACCTACACATTACCTAATTCCAAGAAATCCGAATTTCACAATAACACACAAAGAATACATAGAAATATACAACATTACTCAGGTTTGGAACTTAAGGACAAACGCATTAATAAGCCTAACAAATTGAGTTTTAATTGAAACGGGATAGAAAATGACGTTTCACTGTAACCACTTAATGTGTTTCGAAAGCTTTCTTAGCAAAAACAGATAACGCTCATAGCAGCCCACATCTTTAAAGTACTTGGGTCTTGTAATGTGACACTTATCCAGAGGAAGAGAAAAATAGCTAGAATCTGGCCCTTACAGGGTTGAGATCCCGCGGTCGACCGTGGCGACCAACTTTTGGCTCGGGCGACCAACTTTTTCGAGTTAGTCGCCCGAGTGGCTACTAACTTTTTTAGGCCCCAACCCTTCGGATTGGGCCCTATAGGTTTGTGGTGTCCGTCTGTCCGTCATCGCTTTATACCCCTATGAATTTGGGGGGCGGTTGGGGCCTGCGTGTGTTTCACAAATACTTACTTGTTTCTGAGTATTTTCAGGTAAATTTTGCAAAAATTGCGCCGGGCGACTAACTTTTAAAAGAAAATTGTACGAAGTCTCAACCCTGCCTTACATGAGTAAGGCAGAGGGATCTTGATATTTAATTGCAGTCAACAGACTCAACACTGCGTTTGAAGCAACTAACTCCTATTGACAGGAAACATTACGCATAAAAACGTTGTCGTGTAGGCAGTGTTTCTAGAGAATTGATGTTGAATAAAAAATATTGTAGCTTTATAATGTAGTGCAGTTGAGGTTATTTTTTGTTTATATTGTTTCTTTACCACAGCAATCGATTGCTTGTTCGTGCGCAAAAAAAAAAAAAAAAAGATTCGTCGGGGTAGGTTGAGGTCTTACCCACAGCTTCTGGCTTAACTTGTTGAATAATGTGATTGCTTTAATCTGCGGGTTACGTCGCCCGAATGTTTTCGTTACTAACGTAACGTATTCATATTTCTTCTGCGTAAATGCAAATTTTATCCCCAAGAAAGAAAGAACTTCATAAAGCTTAACATGAGTGAAAAAGGATAATTGCATTGTTTAGGTGCAAATGGTCAGAGTTTCAATCCCGCACCGCTGAATACTGTTGCTATGGTTGGTGACGAGCCTGCACAGTTGGATTGTACTATCCAAGATGTAGGTGATGACATCACTTTGTGGCAAGAACTGATAAGTGATCCAGAAAGTCCATCTGGAATATCTACTGACGACCAAGTAAGAGCAGACCCTTCGAAGTACGCCATTGTAGGAACCTACAATTTGCAGGTTTTAAATCCAGTCACAGATAATGCCGGTACTTACCAGTGCACCAAATTCAGTGCCCCAGTTATTGAAGCTCGCGCCGAGTTGATTGTTTTAGGTATGTGTTTGACATTTTGATGTCAGTTTTGAATTGTCAGTTCATGTACTTACACCAAGGGCTGTTTCTGTTAGAACTAAAGCTTTGATAATGGCATTTTAATATTGACTAAATGAACCTTGTTTGCGAGTTAAATGTATTTAACATATACGGGTTTATATTTTCTTCTTGGGCCTCTTAAAATTTGTATAAATGAAATCAGGTTAACTAAATTTCCTTCTTCTCGTTGTTTTGGTTGTTTCGATGCTGTGATCGTTGTTTTGTATGAAGTGCTCTCATAGCTGAACAAACGAGCAACTGCTCAATTAAAAGCCATACTAGGCAAAGGGTTTCATTTACTTCCCTTCACAGTACTTTACCAGAACATGGTTGTTAACTTAAGCTTAGCAAATGCATGTGGTCGCAATTCTCCCAGGACACGTCTCATTTCATGAGTTTTTATTTCCTGAATACGTCACATTTCTAGTGAATCCTGATTTTATTGAAGTAATAACCTATCGTGCATAAAACACCTCAAATATAATAGTTGTTCGCCGTTGGAAAAAGGATTTAATATTTTGCCCTTACTGTTGCAGAAAGCGCCCCAGAACACACAACAAACATTTCTGGTGATATTGCTATAGAAGGCGAATACATACATTACACGTGTGAGGTTGGATACAAAGGCAAATGGGCTCCCCGTATAACGTGGAAGGACGAGCAGAATGACCCTGTGTCGTCAATCAGCTTGGGCATAAATGGTAGCAGCGTAAAGGAACAGGTTGTCCTGGAAGCTACTCTGGATATCAGCGGGAAAAGCTACACGTGTACCACTGATTTTGGAGAACTTGTTCCGGCGCCTGGAGAGGACGAAGCCAACAACATACCTTCGTACAGGGACGATCATAGTTTTGGAACCATCACAGTTTATTGTAAGCATCTCTTTTTAGTGGAGATCATCTTTACCAAATTGTTGCGCGTAAAGAAACCTAAACAAAAATTATTGTTTTAAACTGGTATGGTTTCTGTATTAAGATGAAAAAGACACCCCGTGTTATCTGTATTGTGCTATTTTGTGGTATATTCTTCATTCAGTGTACATCATAATTTGTTATTAGTTATATTACATGTATATCCCCTATTTAATATAAAACAGTGGGTGCATTGACAGCGTTTTTAATTCTCGAACAATAGATCCACCAAGAAATACACAGATAGAACCTGATGATGCGAGTATCCATGTTGGTGAAGAGCTAAGGTGTACTGCCTCCGCCCTCCCGGAAGTGGATGCCTGGGAGTGGAAGAATCTCACCGATCCAGAGGAAGGCGTCATTTCCACCGAGTCCACATTACTGGTGGAAGAGTCCTGGCTTGGTGATGTCGTTAACATCAGCTGTACGGTTTTTAACACGATGCGGGATGGTGCAGTGGGTCAAGATACGACATCCATTTCATTCACGGCTTACCGTAAGTGGATCACCGTAAGATGCATTATCTTGACACGAAGGGCGAATTCCTCAGCCAAAGTCTAAGGCCGGTTTCCGTGGGCTTATCTCTGTGAAACCAGGTATAGATGAAGGTGGAGAAATTCACCGTGAGGGTGATTTATCAGTTCAGAATATATTCTTGGGTTATATGCCAAGATTTTTGATCGTATGAAGGCTAGAGGGAAGTGGCTTTGTTGCCAACCCAGTTTTTACATTTAAAGTCCCACTGTTATATTGAGGAGTTGCAAAGGTTTCCATGATCATGGGAGTCCCAATGAAATACTGACTTTAGCTTTTTTTCTTTGGTTCATCTTTCCCAAAGCATCGAATTATAACCACAATGATATTGCACTTATTTTCTGCGAATGCATGTTCCGAATATTTGCAACCAGAGTTTTGAGGGTGTTTTTGTTCTTATTTTGTTGATTAGGTATTGTTCAGTATAGTTTAGACCTCACTGTTATTAACTTAATTTCACGGGTAGATTAGTTGTTGGTTTTGCATGCGATATTTATTGGGATCACCATGTTTGCTCTCCAGTGTTGTAACTAGAAAGATATGTAAAAAAAAAAAACTGTTCATAGAAAATGAATTACTTTTTTGGTATACTGTGTTGAAATAGAAAGGGAGGAAAGAAAACGTATAGCAACACTATTCCGCACTCGAAATTAACCGTCTGCAAGAAACTTCAAAACTCTGGTTATTTGCTTTAATGATCTATCATTTTTTTGAGAATTAGTGAGTAAATGAAGGACTCGCATGGGTTGGTGGTCAGGCCCCTTATTCCGTTCCCATGCTTACAGGAAATCATGTCTGACTTGTCAAACTGAATATTGTACTTTTTTTGCCCTTCCTTTACAACCATTTTATCCTCTTGCTTCTTTGCCTAGTTGATATTTAAAAACACACGAGTTCTAAGTCTTTATTTTTCATTTATTAAATGGAAAATTGGTAATGGATTATTCAGCTGACACTCGCACCAATAGCCTCTATTTTTTGTGATTTAAAAAGGGAGGAGGGGGATCAAGTTTAATGATTGCTTTTGAAATTGGAAGCAGTGATTGCGAAATGATGCAAGTTTTCTTTCCTCCCTTTTTTCTCCGCAGAAACAACCACAACCACCACCACAACAGTGACAACCACAACCACTGAGTCAACCACCTCGACAACAACCGACAGTAGGCATCGATTTTTCTTTTGCTTGTTATGTTGCGTACCGAAGTCCGTACTGCTGTGGCCGCATGGCGCAGGTAGCCTCTGTACGGCATCCAGAGATACGCACAACCCAATGATGTGTGCCAGTGACGTAATATCTACGTCATATTAGCAAAAAGCTACCTGCCCCGCGCTGCTAACGGCTGTTCATCAAGTGTTGTCTAGGATGTAGTCGGTAGATAGAATCATCCTTGTATGGAAACCTGTAACCTTTGTGCATTGGATATATTAGAGTTTGGCCCGTTTTGGTCTTAGGCAAAATTTTGAGGTGCGATCGGCGTCATGTTTGAAGTCTCTTTAACAGGGTTTAGCGTCGGTGTCTGCAAAATTTTCGGATTCTGTGCGCCGTTATGAAGGGTTGGATATTTATGATTATTTGAAGCACCGCCTTTCTTGGCATCCTCTTCCGTGATTGACAGCTGCCCTATCTGACTCGCCACTTGATTGAATCTGTTTTGTCACACGCGATTCTGGTTACAGGCTGATTCCGCCATCAAAACACCACAATCGAAAAACGTAACATAACCTTACACGGTCCAATTTAATGTTAGACGAGCGGTGCCGAAGGATGTTTCGGTCGGACAAATATCCAACCCTGATGTTACTGAAGAGCGGAAATGTAAGGTTGCGCCTTACAGTATGAATGGTGTAAACATGATGACTGACACAGAAAAAAAACTCATCTAAAATTGTATTACAGCTCTTTGAATTGTTTGCTTAGCTTTTGTTACAAAATTGAAAAATGATTTCTGCATGTTGTTTTTATTTTTCTGACACTCTAGAAAAAGTCTTTTAGTTTCAGAATAAACACACTGTCTGTTCGACGTTTTTTAAAAGGATTTCTGTGACACTTTTATATTAACTCGACCTCAGGCTTTTGTTTGAACCACAGTGTTTGATTGTTTAACAATAATTACAAACACAAAAACCTAGGACAGTTTGGCACTGTATTTATAGTCGAGAGTTTCGACGAACTGCCACGTCGTTACATCTTACAACTAGTTAAGGCAAATTTATCCTTTTGATTTGTTATGCCCCGACCTGACTTATTTTTTTACTTGACTTTATGTCCGTCCTCTGTTGGTCACCCGTTTTTCTGAACACGATTCCGTCAAAGCCCGGGATTGGATTTTGACGATACTTTGCCTAATTATTTATGTAGATTACCTGTCTGGCTGATTAGATTTTGGTAACCCAGAGGTGCCATTCAAGGTCACAGCTGGACTCCGAATATTTGTCTTCTTTTGGACTTGAGGACAACGATTTTACCAAAGCCTATAGACTCATTTTAATTAAAATCGGAGTGATTGTTCATAAGGATAACTTGTCAGTCTGGTTACGTTTTGATGGCCTTGAGTGGTCAATCAAGGTCACCGTTGAACCTTTAACATCGCCTTTGGTGAGAGACGTATGAACAGGATTCGAGCCAATCTAGGAGGAGATTTAAATAAAACACATCGATGACCTCTTGGGTTGGTTACATTTTCACTACGGGACCAAGAATTTCCGGTTTTATGCGTCTTATAATAAGTGACATTGAACGGTCACTGAAGGTCATTACTAAACATTGAACTCCATTACATTCTAGAACTGATGTGACTTTTCACTGATTTATTCAGTTGTCGGGATGCCTGTTTTTCAGACGTAAAGAAAAAGAAAGCAAGCAGAAATGCAATTTTATTTTTACGCAGTGGCTTAAGTCGCCGTTAACTGCCCCAGTTTCCTTTGTACATATGCTTCCTCTTGTACATTTCAAGTGTTTCGTTGTAGTAGTGAAGAACGAGTGGAGGCTTAGAATGTGGATGTTGCCGTGTGTATGGATTGTTCTATTGATGACTGCATTACTAACATACCCGTCACTAAATAAGGCATAATAAGAACTTGCACCTGTTTACATTGGATTTGCGATGTTGGTACTTTGTAATAATAATATGCCACTGTAAAAGTTTTCAATGATTATTAACCTCCTTAACGTTGTAGTAAACCTTAAGCGTCAACCGTGTGGAATGCAACAGAAAATGTGTTGTGTACAGTTGATTGTGTTTGACTGTGAAATGACCATGTGACTGCATTTTTCGCTTGTTAGTGCACGATGTAAGAGATGCACAGAGCTTGAGTTGATTTTGTTGGAATTTAGATGAGTGGAACCTTACCCAGCAGGAAAACGATTATTTTTTTTTAGGACTAATCGATTTAATTTCGCTGTATTATAAATTCTCTCCATTTGTTTTAAAATCACTTTAGAACCAGCAAAAGACAAATCAGGTAGGATCTACGTTGTTTGTGACACTGTGTGTAATCATAAGCATGCGTTTAACCATGGCCTTTGAAGTGTAGAATTAATCACGAGTTGTACTCGTAGTGGTTTACTGCGTGATGATTACAATGTAACGCTGCGTGTAAATGCAATTCTCAGTCTCATGTCTTAGCTTTCTAACTTTCCGTGTGGATTTTCATGCAAAATGTAGTGCTTAATGCCCTCCTAATATCTTAACAATTCTGCATTCTACATTCTTTAATGTGTAACATAGTAAAATTTTTATAGATTTTCTTCTGTTTATTCAGTGATAGATGTAAACTGTTTTGATCGGAAAATCTGTCTTTTCCACGCAAACTTCACATTTTTAACGTTCAGGCAATTAGGAATATTTTCAGAGCTCCACTTTGGTTGCTTGCAAGTCTGTGGATGGCTCAGCTGTGCTGAATATAGCATCGGAGATTGCCAAGATAAGGCAGCGAGCTTTGAACTGATTTTTCGGAATAATACGTAATTCAATCTGGTCACAAGACCCGTTACTTTGAGGTGGTAATTTATCTCTGATCTATTATATAGTCACTTTTTTCCCTGACTTTCATGCAATCTCACTTCACCAGATCCAAGGCCAGTTGTTCCGTGATATACACATGATATCATTTCTTCCCTGAAAATGTGAGATCACTTCTTTCCTGACCTACATGCAAGAGCAGTAAACTTTGTCTCGTGCTGTGTCGTTGCTGATGGCTGTCGCATGGTATAATGTGAAAATATCTCTAGCCTATTCACTGTGTTTTCTAGTTTTAATTTTGTAAATATGATTTACACACCGTAGTGTGTATATCTATGAAAAATACTTTGTTACACGGTAATTTATCAATTGATTATTGACTAATGCTGTTTTAGAGTACTTATTCTGTTTAGGTTAATTATTGTTTCTGGTTAGAACAAAAAATGTGTTTGGGCATAGCGTATCTTCGCATTAAGGGGTATGTAATTGTATATTCATAGACACTGAACGATTTGATCGTCACATTTTTCCATTTTATTGCGAGGAATATCGGGCCAATGTCGGAAATTGCAACATCGTATTTTTCCTCACAAATTATGTGTAAATAAGAATTTTTTCGTAGGTAATTAATGTGGGCTTTTACACGACAGACCACTTAACGCAAGACTAAGATTTAGAGGTCTTCAGGTACACAGTATCGTTGGTAGAAGGGATATTGCTATTGAGCTTGTCTTACTTCAAAAGCAGTATTGCACATTTGCCCTTAAAAGTTTATACAAGCATTACAGCTTGCCTTGCATATAAGTCAGTTGTAATTCAACAACAACACAAAGCGCAAGACACAGGCAGAATATGTGTTGCTGATTCTATGCACAGCACTATGCGTGTGAACATAATTTTCACCCCGGGGTAACATTATTTTGGCGGAGAAGATGTAAAGAATCGGTGAATCTCAAGGGTATGACTTTGTAATGGAAATAAGGAAACCTTACAGCCATTTTTTCTCAAGTTTTAGTCAATTGCTCTTTTGCAATTCATTACAAGGTCTATGACTACTTGCGTACATAAAGCAGTGTATGTAAAATGAACGAAGAAAACGAGTGGCAGGAAGGGGCTTAATAACCACATAATGTAGATATTCGTTAGCACAAGTAGGGACCATTTGAGCTCAACTTCTATTCAGCTTGCTCACAAAGCGATTTGTAAACATTTTTTGTTAAGGCCTTAAGAGACACCAGGTGGACATATGAGACAAGTCGTGTATAAAACGTAAAAACGTTTTCTTGGCAGACAACTCTTTAAAAAGAAGTTTGGTCCTGATTCAAATGTGTTTTAGCTTAAACAGTTCTGATCCTATTTACATATCATTTCAAGTGATATCTTTTCAAAGTAGACGGTTTAGGAGCGGTGCCTTTTCATGATCGTGTCCTGTATTAATTTAGTGAGTACAGGTCGAGACCCTTTTATGCCATGACAAGAAAATGTTTACATATGCATTTTATTCTTTCTGAAAAAAGAAAAAGAAAAGACGAGCAGTTTTAGAGCTTCATTTGACTTCAGAAACCCTGACTTCATTGTATTACGGGGGAAGGCTTTGTCTCGGGGTCTCTGGGATTCCTTCAGCGGCGGTAGAGGGACGTTGTTGTTCGCGCTACGAGCACCAAGCAGGTCGGGGAAGGTGCTTGGACTGTATGAGAATCACTCAGTACTAGTGGTGCTGATCTGTCGCGTCGTAAGCCGTGAAACAAAGCAACTGGCAACAGGACGATGTTATTGGCTGAGGGGAGGTGGGAAAAGGGACGAGTCGTGGCGTCATGAATATTGCCAATTGTTCCTAGTGGCGTCAATAGGAACTGGCCATTTACCTGTTCCATTAGTCTCTGTCATAATTTGCTTTGGTAAATGATTGCAGACAGTCTTCTATCAACAGCCGTATAGTGTCCTTTCAGATTGAGGTGATGACAGTTATAAATCCATTGTGTCTTACACTTACTGTCAATTTACACAGCTCCGTGCTCAACCCTGTACTGAGAGGACTGGGCGTGACATGAAAAGGCCATGGAAGCAATAACGGAATGTCAGGCCCAGCTCAGCGCTGGTGGAATGTCACCGTGTGACAGAGGATGATGCGGGCTTTTACTATGAACATACCACGGCTCGGTGGATTGACGTATTGATCATTTAAAAGGGTATATCTGGGCAAGATGTCGATGGACTAGAGTGATTGGCGCTGTACTCTGACAACACCGCATTGCACGTATCGGGTCATATGTGGACATGGAGAGCCGTTAAAAAAAAAAAAAACTCTTAAAAATGTTATAAGCTGCTGCAGAAAAATACAGGCCGTTAAATGTGACTTTTTTTAGTTTTTTTTTCTTTTAGGGGGGGGGGAGGTTGTGAAAATATTAACAACATATTATCTTACGTAACGTGGTTGTGTCATGCATCCACCAATTCGTCTTCAGTTGAAGACCGGGCGTCACCAGACGTTTCGTCCCATTGACTAAAAGACGTTCTATGCCGGGGAGGGGGGGGAGGGGGTGGAGGGAACTACGACAGGAGCGACCTGCCGCACTCAGAAGTGGTGTAGCTCAATCCTGTTGGGGACCATCTCTTCTCATTTCGTCTGAGCTATAGCCATGTTGATGTTGGTTCGGCTGTTTCTTCACATGTTCGTATTAGTGCTTTGCGGTCTTTTCCTGACACTCCAATCAACATAACATGAGTGATTTATAATCCAGCCATCAAATCATTGGTGTAAAATGTCCAAATAAGGCGATACCTTCCGTGGACAGACACTTAAAAAAGAAAGTATAGTAATGGTATTATTATTGTATATGGCCTAAGGCCATGTGAAGAAAGTGAGGTCATGACAGGGTACTTCATATCGACAGTGTATAAACCGTACGCCTCTCTTTAGGTGTGTTTCTTAATTAAGCTAGATTTCTTGAAAATATGTGTTAGGGAAGTTGAATAGCTCTTGTGACAACACATGGCCGTAAGTTTTCTTCAAATACTGAAAAGATCTAGGTTCTTTGTTCAAGGAGCGAACCGGTTTCATTACGCTGGCAAATAAGAAAAAACAGATTATTTGATTTATTCATGAACAAGCTATTTCGAACTGTCGAATTTGCTTGCTACAAATGTGACTGATCACTTCCGCCCCACTGGAACACTGCATGCTTTCCTTGTTCATTTGAAAATCTGAAGGGTCGACTAGCGCCTGTGTGCTGTGCAGACATTGAGCACTTGGCCAAAAAAAAATGGAGTGGGTGTTAATTCGCGTGTTGTCACCTTGCCCATTGAACATAAACATTGTGTGTATTAATCTGTTGAGAATGTTTTGGAAAGATAATGCTAATCCAAAGCGATATGCATTATCGCACATTCTGAGAGGCCATTGGCTCGCAAAATGAGCGGAAATGAAAGAATGCTTACAGAAAATGACGTAAAGTAGGTAAATAAGCTGTTAGTATCCAGTGGACTATTGTAATTAGGGAGTTGCCACGAACTTCCGGGTATTACGCACCTTCTCCTACACAAAAACATGAAACGGTTGGAATCGCCAACAACAACCAAAGGGTAAATGAAGGCCCAATTCTTCTTGGAAGATCCAATTTTAAGGTTGACGCTTCCAAATGATTAATGATAAATTAAAAAAATAATAATAATAGTAATAGCCAGAGGTATGAGAAGTTCGGCTGGATCGATGTGAAATGCTATTTGTGGATAGCATTTCGCCGGCTGTGCCTCTTATCTTCTTATCTACTTTTGTCTTATCTGAGAAACACAGGAGTTTTTGATCGTGTAGGATTTGAGAGGCGATATCCAGTTTGGTGAAGATTTCCTTTTATTCGTTTGGCTTCGAGCGGTGATGGTGCAAAAAACGGAATACATTATACCCAAGCTTTTAAGGAACTATCCTTAAAAGGTGTATAAGGTATGACATCCGGTTTTAACTAATGAAAGCCCGTGTACTTCTGTCAGATAATAGAGGTTATATTCAGTGAAGAAATAGATAAATTTGTGCAATAAATGTACAAGAAATCATGACTAAAATGTAGTAAGAGCGGTTTGATTTCATATCCTGCACTTTCCCAGTTGTAAACTGACTGTTGATATAAGAACATGAGTCAGTGAGGTACAAAAAAAGATAAACTTTTGTGCTTCAGGTATCAGCGCTGTGATAAAAAAAAAAGTGACTGACAAAACTACTTAACGTCAAACCGCAAGCTTTGTCTTTGTACAAATGATTCAATAGAAAGTCTGTTCAGCTGTTCAGTCACAGATTTTATTTATTCATTATGTGGTGTTATGTTTATGCATGGACGACTGACAATGAGTCAGCCCATATCAGAGTCAAGAGACCACTGAAATTTCTTGCCTGTGTTCCCCTAGTGAGGAGGAGGAGGGGTGGGGGGATGGAGGTAGCCAAAAAAATGGCAGGTTTACACAGGTTAAAAATAATATCGTGGCCCCTCGTCGTGTGACGCTGCCGACCTGGTCTACGGTTTTCCTGTAACTTTTCACATTTCCTCACCGCAGTCAAAAAATATTGTCATTTGACAAAGGGAAACTTATTGGAAAACTTTGCACTGCGTGCAGATGGCTACAGTTACTTTCAAGGTGTTTTTATTTTAGACCAATTTCCGAGGCTTGAAATTGCATACTTCCTCCACATTTTGAATCTTTCGTTTACATGTAGACTATTCTTGCTAAGTCTCAGATTTTGCACCGCAGTTCGCAAAAACTCGCAGATCGGAAATTTTTTTTTACCCAGCCGACTTTGTCCGACTTGGTTAGTCGTATCACTATAGGGGGCTTGAATGTGTGTGCGTATGTTAAACTTTTTCTTTAAAATCCTACTCCTACAGTTTTGCTCCAATCGTGTTGATATTACGCAGGAATGTTCCCTGAGTGGTCCCCGAGCTTGATCTCGTACCGTCCGAACCCCCACCCCACCCCGAACTGGCATGTTCGTTATCGTTCGTTACCCCTCGAGCTTGATCTCTTAACCGTCCACACCCCACCCCCCCCGAACCCGCATGTTCGTTATGTTATCGTTCGTTACCGCTCGAAGTGATCTCTAACCGTCCACACCCCCACCCCCACCCACCCCCCCCCGAACTCGCATGTTCGTTATGTTATCGTTCGTTACCGCTCGAAGTGATCTCTAACCGTCCACACCCCCACCCCCACCCAACCCCCCCCCCCTCGAACTCGCATGTTCGTTATCGTTGGAGCTTGATCTCTAACCGTCCACACCCCCACCCCCTCCCCCCCGAACTCGCATGTTCGTTATCGTTCGTTACCGCTCGAGCTTGATCTCTAAACGCCGACAACCCCCCTCCCCCCACCCCCGATGATTATTGCGGCAAGGTTTTAACTGAAATAGATTGACAGTTAAATGAAGCAAAGACAAGGATATTCCAAAGACAAATTTTATCTGACGTGTGTTGCTAGGTTACTGCTTACTTGTAAATAAACCCTATTACCTTTGTAAGGTTTTGAAATATGGCCGTCAAGGCTCGTTTAAGTCTTTATACTAAACTGTAGGGGGTTCAAATTTCATAAATTCCTTTCTTTCAATTTTTAAACCACAACTCACCTTTGTATTGCATGTAAATTCAGGTCTAAAGTTCAGGTTGTCAAAAATTATGACATGTTTAAGTGTTTATTCGACACATGTTTACAATTTATTCTCCCGTAAGTAATAATTTAGTGGAAGGGATAATGAGTGTTGCTACTAAGAGATGGTCGTAATTTTTGAAGCTACGAAGGTATATCTGTAGACGCGCGGGGCATTCGCCGAAAGAAGTACAGTAATACCAAGAAACTCGTTACATTCAAGCAGTATCAATAAATTACTTTGGGTTTAGATGTTGTTGAAAGCATTCTGGCATTCTTTTAGAGTGTGCCTTGGTATTGCAATGCGTTGCCGATTACTTCGATATTTACCAGGAAAATTGCCGTTGAAGTGGTGTTGAACGCGAGTTGTAAGAAATATTGCAGCACCTTTAGGTAACTTGGACATTTGACTTTGCTCTGCCACGATGGTCGACTTTGTAGGGTTTGTGCATGGCGTGGTCCGGATGAACCTGTGATTTCACTCCGTACTGCCCGATAAAGCGGGGATTCGGAAAATTGTGTTGTTTTATCTGATATGTCGTTTTAAACAGCGAAAAGCAGGTGTCGTTATAACCGATGTCGTTATAACGAATGTCTACTCTACTTTGGGATGTCTCTCAGGCCTGGTCGGAAAACCCATGCGATGCTGCAGATTTGGAGTTTTTATGAGATTACTTCGACTATTTACATTGTTTCAAATAACACACGAGCCAGGCTCACCTGTTAAAAGGCCTCTCGTGATACATAGAAAACTGGTTCATTGTAGGGCAATCGAATAACTCCTGTGTGCAGGGTAAAAAAAGCGGGCGGTAAATGTTGACATTTCCCTGTCTGTCACAGCCTGGTCTGTGGAGAAACTAAGCGCAAAATAGAAATCAATAAATCTCCAGGTGTGTTCTATATTTGCTCAGACCTGGCAAGCGACCATTGTATAAAAAAGTAACAACGATAAAACATGGTCCTTTTCAAGCGGGCCGTTTTTAAAGGAAATGTTTGCAGCAGTTTCTCACTCGATAGACCTTAGAGCGGAAGTCCACGAGTCGTTTCCCTGTAAATTCTTTGGTCCCTTTTTTCCAGGGTTAACCCTTATCCGATCCAGATTTTTTTACAAAAAAAAGTGTGTAGTTATTTGTTAACATTGCGGGAACTGTGGCTGCGGAGTTGGCATATCAGACTTGGCTTTATGTGACGCTGATTGCTCGCTGAGGCGTAGCGACAGGCATGTTGTTTGCAGCTGTTCTCCTGCCTCTTGCCAGATTGCCTGCGCTTCCATTTTCCCGCAGTTCCAAGTAGTGATACAGAGAACTATGATAGCCATAGAACTACAGACCAAATATTCGGATAAGTTCCTGCGTTGTAGTAATTTCAGCTAACTGCACCTGTGAAGGGATGGGGGAACGGCGAGACTGGGAGATTATCCCAACAGCTTTGAATGGACTGTTCCGAGTTTTGTCTGCCTTATTTTCAGGCATACGATGTCATTTCAATCAACAGGCTTAAGTTTCTGAAATTTGATGCAGAAAAGAGGCTGTACATGTTTTAAACATGGTTGTTTGGCAGACGAAATGTATAAGCCTGATGAGAGGTCAGCCAAGGTCGCTGAATTCATTACAGTCTTCGTTAATAAGCCGGTGTCTCTAGCCTTGAGCAAACTGCAACTGATCGACTGCCATCCTCGTTGGTTTATCTGTCGCTAGCACTGTGGTGTCCGTTAGGTGTCGTTCTAATCCGTGCACCACTACGGTGGGATTTGTGTCCGTAATGGGGCCTGAAGCACGGACACGGCGTGGATTCCCTTCTCACCAAATTCCTTCCGTACAAACATGAAAAAGTAACAGGGTTACAGTATGTAATCTTAAAGAATCTGAAAATAGTATGGAAAACTTTTTTGTCAAAAGTACAACTCATGAAACGAGTGCCGTTTGAGGCTGACTCACTGGGAAAGAATGGCGTCAAGCGTCCAGAGTAACATCCGAGGCACATGGCAAGTGCCTGCGAAGGGCATTCCTGTCAAACATTCTTGGTATACCTCAGTATGGTAGAAAGAAATGTCGGTTATGTTAAAATAACTTCTCAATGTCAGGAAGAATTGTGCATATTAGTCACATTGTCTTTTCAAGCGGCTCTTAGTACAGTTTCAAGGATCCCAAGAATGGTTTTCACCCATGTTCATTGCTACCAGATTTCCTTTTTTGTCCTGTGAGGTTTGACCTTTGGACTGGATTGCAAGCTTTGCGCGGTGAATGTTTTGTTGGGGCTCTTTTTAAGTAACTTATTCAGAACAAACATCTGCATTATGCATTGTTTGGGTTTTGATATTGAGGAATAATGTACTGGCTTCCGTGCTACCTCCCGTCCCCCTCACAGCCCCCCCCCCCCCCCCACCCGGGTGCGCGCTGAGATAAATCTTACAATAATAATGACCTGGAGCAACGGGTAGTGAGCCAGTGTGACACAAATATTTTTATTCTTTCCGTTGAGTGTTTCCATGTAGCATACAGCTTTTCTATGCTCAGCGATCGCTGACGGTCCTGTTTCAGGTCATTCTCGTACTGAAACCGCCGAAAAGATTAGTTAAAAAGATATTTCTTGGCTTAACGATTTTTACTGTGCGCGTAGAATCGTACGCACAACAGGGAGAGTTTGTTATCCACACGCATCCCAAACCTGTTCGTTTTCATTGCACATTCTGTAGCTCGAAATTTTACCTCATTCGGTGCTATTAAAGTTTTTGGTAGAGTAATTACTTCAATGCAAGGTTCCAATAATTGATTAGTTGGTGTGTGTTTAGAGCTGTTATTCTAGAATTTAGGCAGGAAGAAGTTTATTTGCTTTTGGGAAAGGATATGTTTATCTAGAAGCTGTTGTTTATCGTATCTGGGTATCAGTGATCTACAGGCATGGTTACCGTCGAGGCTCGGGTAATTAATATGGAGCTTTTGCTGCTTGCAGTCTTTCGTACACTTAAGAAGGAAACGTTACGGAATTGAATATTAAGTGGCCGCATTTTCCTCCTCAAGCAAAGGTTACGGAGAACACGTTTTGAATTTCAAATAAAAACATGTTAAGGTTACACACCAAAACAACTCTGTACACAAGCAACATATTTCTTTTTTCTTTTGTGCAAAAGTAACTATAATCTATTGCCAGTGGCAGGATTTTTAACAAAGTTCATGTGAAATCTGTTCGAGCAATCTTTGCTTCCCGCTGCCTTCATGAACTAGATATGCCGAGTATGTTTCGCAAGCCAGTGAGATATTCAGAATTGCTTTGCGGAGCAAACGTTGTACCCCTGCTGTAGCTGTTTCACGATCGAGAACATAACAGTGTACAAACACAATCGCCAGAGCCGTACTAATTGGATAACTGCTTGTAATGACCCCATAAATTTTCGTTTCTCGTCAAAAATTGTTGCATCAATGCCGACCCCGAGCGTTGTATACGCGGTGTAATTGTTAGTTGCACGACTTAGTTGCTGGCGGCAGAAAAGAGCAAAAGTATTCAGGGACACCCTTGTAAGCTCGTGTTAGAATTCTTAGATAATCTACACTGACCTGTCCACTTTATATGTCCTTAATTTGTCGCGGCTTTCTCATCATCATTGTAGTAATAAATTGACTAAATTGACGAAGAACTTGTGATGATTTCGTACACTAGTTGATATAAACAGTAACATTGAAATTTAACCTGTAGTATTAAAATCTTGTCTATACTGAAGTATTTCCGAAAATAATTGTGGCTGGAGGGAGGAAGGGGGAAGGGGTTGGGGGGGGGGCAGTCAGGCAGAAGCTGGTTGTTCGGTCGACAGCGCAAATCTCAACCGTGAGTGTGGACTGTATGAAGGATGTCATGCGCGGAGTCATCATCAGTGTAGGGTGTCGTTCGTGGCTATATACTGCGGCTGACCTCGTGTGACGTCATGCGTGGCGACATACCGCCAGTCATCATGCACGTTGACGTGCTACAATAACATGGGCGCATGGTGTCGTAATGATGTGCTGCCTTTCTATGTGCATGTTGACGTTCCATAATTCAGTGTCATACACAGGATCATGCGCATTGAGATGCCGGTAATCAGTGTATTTAGGATCATGTGTGGTGACACACCGCACACCAATGTGGTTTGGATCATGCAGGGTGACATCCCTAGATATATTCAACATACAAAACTGAAAGAGATCGCAAGACTGCAGATGAGTCAGCCAGAAATACTGTGAGCAATGTCAACACGATAAAAGTGTACACCTGGTGCTCTGTTAAACTACAGTCAGCAGGCTCACCATCGATCCGCTACGTACCAGATTTCATAGTAATGGTTAATCCATACTGAATTCATAAGTATAAGGACAAACAAGTAAAAACTTTCTGATCGGCTTCAAAGGTTTAATTAGGCTTCAGACCATCTCTTGGTTGCTGTGACTGGCAATGGCTAGGATATTAGCTCGATTAAACAGATAAGCCCAAAGCTTATCTACCATGCAGAGATAATCTGCCTAAACAAGACTGGTAATCATTTCTGAAACGAATCGACTGTTGTAATGCTTCTTAAATAAATACAAGTTGCGTGAGTGGCAAAGATTTTGGTATGTTCTTTGCAAGGCGAGGCAGGAGAGTGTCAAGATAAACAAAGGAATTAGATTTCAAGTTGATTATCACTGCAACTTCTGTTTTGTTTTGCGGCTATACCATTCTTATTGCATCCTACTGCCGTTTATTTACGCAAGCTCGTAAATTAAATCCAAAATAGCAGTGTATAGTATGTGTATATATATAGCACAGATATAAAATGCATGTTTAATATATGTGCTTTTCAAATTTTAGTATCAAAGAGATAAAAATCTAGAGCTATTTTTGGCTTCTGTTTAAAGGGAAATTGCAACAAAGGGATGTATTATGACGTTTGCAAAACAGAAAGCACCTGAATGTGCATTGTCGCGTGCACACACGGCTGCATGCACGTCGACGTCCTTGCCCGCAAGCATCTGTTGGCCTTTGAACGCCGCACAATGGCGCATTGATGAGGTGCATTGTTGTCGTACTGACGAGTGGAAATTTAAATGACGCCCAGCCGTTAACCTTATACAGCATTGAGATCTCTGATAACTCTCGCTATAGAGTGTAGTGTAAAAGATCTCAAGATGTAGAGAAAGGGGAGTTTTTATGGTACATTTTAACGTAGATTTATAAAACGCGAGATTCAAGTGGTTTGTTTGGAAGAAAGAAAATCTTGAAACGTCTCTGACTTTTATATCGTAATAAAATAAAGGCTCAAGGATCATGTTGCAACAGTTGGATTTATAAGACTGAAGTTGTAGGAGGGGGTTCGAAATGTGACTTCGAAAAGGGTTGGAACATAAATTAAAAGAAAAAAAAGAGTACTGGGGGTGGGGGGGGGGGGGGCTTTGAATTGGCTCAGACTGCCATAATCTGATTGCATTGAAAATAATTTGGGCAGCTTTTAAATAAACAAACTGACAGAAACACTGTGTTATCAGGGCATCTCCCGGCCTATAGAGTACGGAAGGGGTTCTACCAGGGTCGCTGTCTCGGTGCATGTTTTATAAAAATTTACGCATTGAAAAAAAAGGTCATTACATGAAATTCAATATAGTAAACACATTTCGGGTTCAATAGTGTGCTTTGTGACGCAAACTAAGCTCACTGGAAAACGTGACACATCTTGGCAACGAAAGCGAGGCTTTGAAAATGCAGATGCTAGGGCTCTTGTTTGGATAAAACGCTTTATAAAAGTTTTAAAAGCGTTTTGCATCTTTGAAACTTTGCCAGGACTGACAATAAAAAGTAAAGATGACACGAGTGAAATAATAGCACTTGCTAACATGTAAATCGCTGAAGCATAAAAGAACCCTTGCGCTGCAAGGCCCGTATTTAAAAACACGGAATCAAATGACGCAAAAACTAGTTTAATTTATAACTTTGTTTGGCCCCCGAAATTTAAATGTCTCTCTCCAGTGACAACCGATAGTGATGTCCGTATGCAGTTTAAACGTGATTTGTGTATCTGCTTGAGGAGTGCTGTTGAAAAAAACTGTCTAGAGGCAGCTGAATGAGCTTTTATTATTGTTTAAGACTCTTCAAAGTTCAACTTGAGACACACGGAACTGAAATATAAATCAATACAATTGTAAAATTATCTTTTTAGTTTTGCGTAAAAAAAGTTTGTTTAAAAGTGAGAGAAGTAATGTATTAAATTGCAACCAGCGCCATTCTCCGGTCGGGTTTTCCTCCCGAGTTAAATGTTACCCTCAAAATATTGTAAAAAGCTTTGGCTATGTTTGACAAAGTGCGAAGTTAATATGTCTCTTGTTGACCGCATAGATGGTAATGTTTTTCAGAGAATAACATGGAATGATACATAAAGCCATTCTGTTGAAAATTACTGGCTGCCTGTGCCCGTGTCGCGTATTGGGGGTTGATTGAACGATATGCTTGAGCTTGATCAGGGTATATTTAAAAAATGACCGACACCCCAACGCGCCTTGATAACTGGGTGACGAGAGCATAGCAAGCAGCACATTGGCTGCCTCGCTTTTAGTCGGCCACTGGCGTGACACCAGGGAATGTCCCCAACAGACTTCACAGGTAGACTGACCAGCTTCGTTAATAAACGACCGGTTTCGAATAATCCATGCGTCCTTCACCTTTGGACCATACCCCCCAAAAACTGTGTTCCGTAACTTGTCGGCTTCAGTGCCGACTGTCAACAGTTGAAAAGTGAACATAAAAGTAGTGTTTTATTTTTCAATCAAAAAGAATTTGATTGTAACCTTATCAGTTTATTGAAAAAGTCTATCAAGTCCCGTTTCAAGAAGTCGAGGTGTTTATTTTTTTTCAGGCGATAATACCGTTGTTATAAACAGATGACCTCCCAGAGATGTCTGCGATAATACAGTATTTGTGCAATATTACAGTATTTCCAAAATGTCAGTGCTTTTAATATACAACGTATAACAAACAAACGCATTCTTTTTATCTCTTTAAATTTCCATCCGGTTCTTTGTGTTTTATTCCATTATCTGCAACTCAAATGCCCCACCTGAATTAGTTCGTACATGTCGGAAAAATTACCCGATACCCAAAGCTACTGTAGAGTGGTTTGTATGAACCAGTTTACTTCACGGGTAACAATTTATGACGTTGTCAGAAGTGGCATCACAATCAGAGATGTCACAGCCGAATAATTCGGATAAAAGTCTTCAACTAATCTTATTAAACAACAAGCCATTTTAAATGCCCAGCAACATGACCACGCTGAAAAGTTGATCAAGGAAAGGCGTTAGAAGTTAATCGAACTGATTTTTACATGCACGAAGAAAGTAATTTGCAGCGATTATGTGTAAATGGTGTTTTAGAGCTTTGTAAGAGAAGACCATATAAATGTGTCGAATTTGGTTTCTGCTTCAAATATTTTATCTTCTTTTTCAGTATCAAAATCTATTACTTTCGTTAGCTTTCATAATATGCCTATTTTCGATCGAAAAAAAAATGAATGAAAAAAGAACCTTGGATGCATTTGTGTCAAAAATACAAACATATAAAGCAAATTAATACTGTGACGAGACGTGTCGATTTGAACTGCTCCGACTTCATTATGCTAAGATAGTTTGTGATGTGAGGCGGCTTTTTAGGATTTTATGTATTGCTATAATTTGCAAGGGTTGTTTCTGAACGTAGAAAATTTCTTGATGGCACCGTTATAAATAATTAATTAGCCAGTTGAGTAATAGGTGTTGTGTTCAGCCACGCATTGGACTGTCGCGTTTTCAAGCCTTGCCTGTTAGCTTAAAAAGACTATTACGACCATAATGTGTGCGTGTTCAGGTTTAGTTCTTTTGGCCTTGGCAAAGCTCCAGTTCACTTTTGTTGCAAAAAGTGTCTACGAAATTATAGCAATTTCACACTGTATTGATCAGTCCCTTGTACAAGCAATGATTCTTGAAACGAGGGTTGTTTATGCATTTTTTTCTCATTCAGATAAAAACCCACAATGTTAAATAATGTATGCGTCGTCATGTTAACCGTCGTTAACACACCGAGGATCTTTCTTTTTTTCTTTTTTTTTTTTTTTTTTTTTTGCTCCTGGAAACTGACTTGGGATTAACGCGTTAAAAGTTACCGTTATAGAAAGTCCCCTCGCTTATTTGTGTATCTTAAGCAGTTGTTCTAAAAACTAACTTGAGTGAATTTGAAAGCACACATGTTCTTTATCGTTGTTGTCTAACGCACAACCTCTACAGTGGTTTAGCTTGTTATGTTTTAGACCTTTTTGTTCGGCCGACCTACTGGGGATTTCTCAAAAAAGTAATTCCATTTAAAGATAGGAAATGCTTTTTTAATTCACCCTTTTATACATAGAGATCTTTCCAGCGGTTAGCTGCGAAATAACACCATTACAATGCTTACTGCGGGAGCATAAATTAATTCAACATGCGGTTACGCCTTTTTGATGCTGAAGCAAATTGCAGGCCAAGAGCCTACGAGTGTTCTGTGCAGTAAGTGAACACAGACACATAAAAAAGCGCGTCGTTTCCATGTAAAAAGAGTCCAAAGCATGGAAAAGATGTTGATGCTGTTTAAGTAGAAGTTCAGATGGCTTTTATTTTTCCATTGAATTTAAATGTATCCGTAACACAAATACTACGAAGTTGCAGTTATTCTGTTCAAGTGGTGCTTATAATGAAATGTTGTTGTCTTCAGACGCGGTAAAAAATAACACAAGAGTAAATTTTGGAGTGATATTTCTAACATGAAGTAAATCGAACAAAACTGAAATTTTATTTGCCTTCATTCTTTAACGCTTTGCTTATGTTACTCTAACATTTCTCTGTATAATATGCATCCGAAAAATGTGTTCTTATTTTGTGAATTCTTCGACAATTAAGAAAACTTTAGTTTAAAAAAGACGTTATGGCTCAATTTATAGTTTAATGCTTTTGAGCTTGCAGAACTTCTATTGCTCTGTTGACAGAAATGTGCTTCCTTACGAAGTGTTTTGTGACTTCTTTTAATTTATTAAGTTCTGTCGATGTTCTGAACGACCATGTAGAGGGAAGTGCAGACGTTGGATTGACTATTAATCCTGGCGTTTCACCGAATGTTTACATCTTTTACAGATGTAAAGAAAATCAAATCAAGCATTTTTATAAACGATTATTTTCTCAATTTTCTGGTTTTCCATTAAAAACATGCGAAAATGTTGAAAACTAAACTCAAAACTTGACATTCGAGGACCAAGAACGAATTTAATGGATTGGGACGTGTCTGTCATTTGCAGAGGATCCTGGCGTGGCGACGGCGGTCATCGTGGGCGTGGTGGTGCCGCTTGTCATCGTCGTTGTCGTAGTAATCGTCGTCCTCTTCTGCTGTATGAGGAAGAAGGCCAAGAGGAAAGAGGCAGAAGCGTCGCGACCCCCGTAAGTGCTACGCCAATGCTTGGAAATGTTTGTCTCCTTGTTGAAAAAAAAGAGAAAAGTGTTGTAGAGTTCATTCTGTGATCTGTCTGTAGTAGTCCAGGTTTGACTACAAAACACCATTTTCTATTTGCAGTGAAGAAAATATAAAAAAGAAATTTAAGATTAATTTGCGGTTATAAATTGATCTTGCTTTCGTTGGTTTACTGCAATGAGAAAAAAAGCACAAAAGTGGCACTACGCGTCTGATGAGTAAATATTGTTGGATCGAGCTTAATCAGTAGCGGTGAGACGCGAATTCCCGTCTTGCGACCGTATGGAAGTGGTCACGACCTCTTCTATCACGATCTATCTCAGCGTTGTTCCTTTTGTGAAAAATATTGTGGCTAAACCTAAGTGCGGGGACGTTCTGTTGGTATGGTTAACATACTTAGAGAAAAATTTTCAAAATTAATGTAAGCTGGGGGATTTTAGTGGCATAGATACTGCTGCCAAGTCAGTGGAAATGCTGTCTGTGGAGCAGAGCGGGTATGTATAAGTGGGGGAACCCCCCCCCACCCCCCGGGAACTATATTTAGTTGGCATTCGTGGATTTTATATTATTCTCATACACTGCGGTTGATTGTCTAGTTTCGTTTACACACGTGCACAGCAGTCACATGCATGTTGACTGAACATACTCTCACATATTATATACCTTGATATACTTGGGATCCGTAAGTATAAAAGTGAAGCAAGGTCAGTAGACAGGTCAGTAGACTTTAGCAAACGGAGAGTCTTGTGAGATTTTGCAAATTGTTGGCTAAAGTGATGTTTTAATTTGAAAATCTGATGCGGAGAGGGTTTCTGAAACATTGGAAATAATCTGTGGGTGCTATCGCATCAGCAATTGCATTGGGCGACAGTGCTACACTTGAACTGGTATTCATATGTTTGTGTAATGAAGAACTTGCGTAGAAAGTTACCTCAGATTTTACTTGTCGATCACTAGGTGGTAAATCACAAGGCGTTAACTTTTCTCAGTTCTGCACAGCCATCGGTTGGAGCTCAGAAGCAAAGTTTCTACGACGGGCTGTTTATTATTATCTCAAGATGACAATTTTAGTTCGTTTTGAGAATAAATTTAAATGACAAATATGTCATCGAGACCGTCTCAAGTCGACTTGGATATGATTAAGTCAGTCAGGGGACAAACACTGCTGATACAGCCCCTCCCCCCTTCCCCCAGGTCTTTATATGTTTGTCGCCGCCTTACTCTCATTCTACTCATCGTTCAGCAATGGCAGTAGCTACTTCCAGTTTCCTCATCAACCGTTCTTGTACACTGTTGTCCCTGATTTGAAAAAAAACTTGAGGAAACAAAAAAGGCGAGAAAAAGGAAACAAAAACTGCATTGCATGTTTGCCAGACATGATTTTGTGTAGACTGCACACACAGCTGCTCTTTATAATCAATTGTGTATAAAAGCGCTGAGATTTTGGCACTGCAAACTGCGTAACGGCAAACCTGCTTCCCCAGAGACTGCTTCTAAATGATCTAAATACGAGTTAATGCGGCTCATGTGTGAGCCTATAGAGTGACACAGGACTATACATAACTCGATGTAGAGCAGAATCAGGGGAAACAGACCAGCCATAATGCTGTTGAGATATTGATAAAGCGTACCCCTGGACATGTGTTGATCTGCACAAAAACATTTGATTTCATAACTCAGAACTGAAAGATCTAATTATGTTATCGTATGGTCGATTGCTTAGAAGTACCTATTATCAATCGTTTGACGAGTGATTATCTGATGTCTCTGTGAACATGATCTAATTATCTGCTATATGAATACTCGCATGATTATCTAGACTTGGCACCTTTGAAAAAAAAAAGATTTCATAACGAGTTCACAAAAAATGTAAACAAATGTTTTTCAAGAGCAGAACTGTAAAACCGCAATACACTTGCCTTTCAGTTGTATTTTAAATTATCAAAAAGGTAAATATCAGCGTAATTGTACAAAGGTTTTAGAAATATCTTAAAAAGGCTGACGACCACGAACAACCCATATCATTTGTTCAGTATAGTTGCCAGTGCAACGAAAAACGTAAAAACTTGCAGTAGGGCAAAAACGGTAGAATTTTAGAGCGTGAATATACAAAATAATTTTTATTTAGACAGTCACATATGGCTCAATTCGTATTGTTTTCGTTTCCAAAAAAAAAAAAAAAGACACGAAGTTACACACTTTTTTGCAGTCAATAGATAGACACATCCATTTAACGACAATGTAACAAAAGCATGTTATTAAGTCCCGTTGCGAAAAAGGTGACTTTTGATTTAGGTGTTCTATTTCTGAAAACCTCTTCAGACGATCTACCTTTAAATGAAGATCGAAAGATTTAATATTACTCAAAGAAATAATTAACTGAAAACCCTAAAATGTAGAGTCATGGGAAGGATGCACTTCTGATGAAAAGTCTCAAGCTCTGAACGCTAGGCAAGGCCTAATACGTTTGGCAATTTATTGAACTTTTTTCAGCAAATTTATACACCCCACTCACAAAAAATAAATAAATAAATAAATAAATAAAATCAGAAGGAAAGCATTAATTGGCGACGCCAGTGTTGAAAGAGTCGTTTGTTTAAGAAGAGTATAAAAAGTAGCTTTAACGTCAGACTTGGCAATCGTTTTCAGTTTATTCAACCGACATTTGCTTTAACAAATAGGGGCTTGATAATAACTTTCAATGTAAAAAAAAAAAAAAGAAGCATAAAAAAAGGAAAGAAAGTTGTAATTACAAGAATGACGAGTTGTCTACCGTTTCTTGCCATGATACCTTATGGAAAGCTAGCTTTCAGACAAGTTGCGAAGTTTCTTTGTTAGATAACTTGCAGCCGAAACCTTCGGAAAATCTGCAGCTTTTTGCCATGTAAATACTTTCAGAGCACTTACAGTCCTTTGTATTTAGGTCTTTCCTCGAGCAGTTAAAGTGTATATATACCCTAAAGAAAATGAAAAAAGGTACCACGAGTGTAATCCCAGTGTTTGATGTGTTGTAGTAAATCAGCGATGCAGAATGCGGATCTAGTGCGAAGGCCTACGGACAGCCAGCCCAACAATTCCTACATGGGCCCGTCGGCACCTATATCTACGATAGGAGGTCCACCTCCTCCCTACAACGGTGATACATCTTATGATAGTGGGTACGACCCGTACGGAACGGATGTAAGTGATTTTGTTGTATGGCGTCACAAAGTGGAGGTGGTGTGGGGGGGTTGGGTTACGGTTTTGTGCGTTTCAGAACTCTACATTGTCCCTTTCACCAATTTGTGTGAAATTGAACATATCTTTCAAATATATACGATGCTTACATATTGGGAACCATGCCTAGAAATGTTCAGCCTTCGTGTTTGCGGTTTGTATTACAAAGACCAGGAGCGCAACGTAAAGTCTTTATAGACGTTGCCAGGTAAACTTGCTGCGGTGTGCGAAAGATGCTGATTGAAAAACACGGTGAGGAAAGAAAGCTACAACTAACTGCACGCTTCAGTTTACCTTTTACATTTGATAAAGCTAGAAATTCTTCAGTGATGAATAACTTGTGACTGTTTAATTTAGTGTATATATATATATATATATATATATTTTTTTTTTTTCAGCCACGGAAGAGAAATGTGGAAAATATAGTGTATGCAGATTTAGCTTTGGACGATACTCCAAGGAGTCGAAAGCCCATTCAAGTCTATGAACAAACTGACTATGCGGAACTGCAGCGGGTCTAGTCCTTGCTATAGAGTAGTATTTAAAAAAAAATCAGTTTTTGTGCCTGTAGATGTGTTGATAGGAAGGTGCGTAGGCGAAATTTTCCGGCATGAAGAGTGCTGGGTACGGAAGCGTAAACTGTCAGTGCACATGTACGGCGCACAGTGTATAATGTGTGTGTATCGTGGAATGAAATTTCGCACCATGTTTACGTCACCTGTACAGATAGTCATCATACATCGGTACGCTTAGCCGGCACCCGTACAGCAACACGGCTTAGTCGCGCACGATTTCTTCATTCTTCACATAAGTACTGCAATCAAAAGAGAGAGAGAGAAACCAACCATAACGTATCTGGTTGCTGATATTCCCACCTATGACGGATGCAGTCGCCGAAAGTTCATATATTGCCCGGTGGTGCGGTAATCGCTGGAAAACACCAAAAACGTTTTATTCACTTCGAAATTGCTTTGAACGCTGGTAGGCGATATAGTTCTTGTCTTGTGGACGTCAAAAAGTAACTGGGAAGCTGGATGTGACCTTGACCTTGATATCAAGGTTATAGAGCTTTCAGATGTGTGTTTTTTTTTTTTGTTTGTCTGGCAGTATTACGTGTTTGTGTCAACGTGTACAGTTGTACGATAATCACAGTAATATGCAGAACGGAAGCAGGTCGTGTTTCGGGTCCCTTTTTGCCTTGGTGCTCAAGTCAGAAGCAGGTGAAGTCACGAAAAATATTGAGAGATTCCCGCTGGGATGATTTTGGCTTGAATGGAAAAATATCAAGAAAACAATATGCACAAAAGATGGCACAGCAAAATCTCGTTGTCACCTTATGAAGCGGGGAATTGGGAGTTGATGCCGACCATCCTGTCTTCTAAACACGGAAACAGTATGTGGAAAACGTGGCAAATTCGGTTTGTGAGTTTTCGAGCGTCATCATTGTTGTTTACCCGTGCTACACCAATGTCATATAATATGGATCACGGTAAAAATAAACTAATCGGGGTCTTTATAGTAATAGGTTTGACCAGCAAATCAAAATATATCCATTTATTTTGATATGATATAAAGCCATGGTAAATTTGACATGAAATAAATTTCAGTGAAAATATGAATAAGTGTGATGTTCTGTTTGCTAATTTCTTAGACAGACAGGGGAAAAAAGTGCACCTTATGCCATAATCTGCCAGTCTGGTACGCGCAATACTTTGTACTGAATGATTTACCAAACTTAAACTTCTTGATCATGGCTTATGCGATTTATGTAGAAGTTAGTATATTTTACACGTCAAAAATCTAGGCTATGCAGTGTTGATTTCGTTCAGCCCCCGTTCCCAGTATTTCGTGAGATTAAATGACGGACAGAACGTGGAGGGGGTGGGGTGGGGGTGGGGTGAGGGAAGAGGGGGTTGGAACAAGAGATCACCAGCTATGCCAGCGCATCGTTCTGCTTGTAGTGTCAGCAAACAACGAACCGCTTTGTTCTCCCATGGCGCTTCAAGCAGTTTATTCCTTCTGTTGACCATTCTGTTGTGAAAAAACAAATGAAAATGTTGCACATTATGGACTTCAGACTTACATGTAAAAAAGTATTTTAGTCAAATTCTGCCTTAAATATGGCATACAGAAATGTTATTTTGTGTTTGAAAAAAAAAAAAAAACAGATATTTTTAATCATATTTAAAAGCAAAAAAAAAAAAATTTTTTTTAAATTATGCTGTATCTCAGGTTTAAGAATGTAGAATATAATGTCATATATATACTCGTATTACTTAACGTCTGAGATTGTAACCTGTTAATCTTTGTTTCTCTACTTGGGCACAGCGTTTGTTAACCGAAAAAGGACCAACATGTTTAGGTGCTCTCAATATGTGCCATGATTCTGTGGGTTTTCAATTTGCTGTGTTTATCAAATTAATTTTTTTTCAGATTGTTAACAAGTTTTTCTTCAGATCCTCGTAACTCTCCCCCTGAACGCCCATGGGCGTGTGGAGGTAGGAAAAGACTTAAGTGGGCGTACACCCAGGCCAGTTGGCGTCTAACATAGAACTGCTCAGAGCTGCTCATTTGAGAGATCCACTGTAAAATGTAGACACCCGAGCCAGTGCGCGTTTGAGAAAAAAAAAACAAAAAACAAAAAAACAAGGGATTGTTCGAAATGTTGAGTATGGGCGATTAGGTGGAGAATTACGATACGTCAGAACACCCGAGTATGTGTGTAGCGAACTCGCAGAATTTTAATTTGGATATATTTTGGTACTGTCTATAAAAGTTCAGCGTGTGTTTATTCTTATAGCAGAGGATTGGTTCGTATTGTATATGTAAACTACACAGACATTGTGTTCATTATCTTCTTTTTTTTTTTGTTCTCCAGTAATGGTGATAGAAGTGCTAGTATTTCACGGGCTGTTTATCTTACTGGTCGACTAACACCAAGTCGAAGATAACATATTGTGTATTCATGTATTCGTTAATGGAGAGTAAGAGTGAAAAAGGGGGGAAAAGTCTGAAAAAAAAACGTCAAAACTAAATTTATAAAATTAAGAAATGACGAATCTAGCTTTAAATCTATGTTTTTCCCACTGTTCGAACGAGTACAGTATAACCCCGTTATAAAGCTATTGGTAGGGCTGATAATATATACAGTTTTAACCGATATGCCGTTATTACCGCTCTCGTAATAAGGATTTATTCATTGGTTGCAAATTACCCGCATAAAATAGCAGTGTATAGCTTCAGGTGAACAAACGAAATACAAGCGGTTTCATTTCTAGCGTTTAGTTGTACCAGTTCGCACCCAAATGTTCAACTTTTTTTTTACACTTTTGCCCTTTAACTTGCGTCACAAGGCGGAACAAGCTTCAGTTATAATATCGTGCGACACTTTACTTGTTTGGCTTTTAACCTAAAAAGTTCTTTGTTGGGAAATAAATATTCATCATGGCTGGCTGCAACGCTTGTAATTACAGCCTTTGAAACATAAGAGAGACTTTTAAATTTGCTGGCACAAAAAAAAAGAGAATCTATCTAAACATAAAGATGTTAACTAAACAAGACCGTCGTTTACATTGATTAACGTATCTCACGAAGAGCTCGTGGTGTTTGAATGATATTATTTTGTGGACAAATTTAAGTGCACTCGCTCAGTTGAAGCAAAACGTTCACAATGTACAGGCGTTTGTTTGTTGAAAGTTGTTTGTGGATTGCAGGTGTGTTTGTAGATTATGTTGGGCTTCAGGTGCTAAAGTAGGTTAAGTCTGCGAATGTAAAGCTTTGTTCCGCAAAGGTTAAAGTGATTCTTGAGGAAATCTATCGGAAATCGCAATCGTTCAAAACAACCGTATAAAAATCTACACATATATTTTTAAAATGCAGTTAAATTTTCAATGACTGTGAGAAATATCGAGAAATATCACACGGCACGAGTTACTATCTCAGGGTATAAACTTCACTGAAATGAGATATTCTGGATGTTAATGCAGGAACAGCAGTGGGGTGGCTGATGAAATCCTCTAACGAGGGGTTGTAGTGCTGAACATTTTGTCCGCACGTATTTAATGGGAATATACTGATTGTGTCTTGGTACAGTCGAAGAATCCCCTTCCAACCCCCCCCCCCCCCCTCCACCACATCCCCCGCCCTCCATCTCCTCCACGACTGGCCCTTCGTGGCTGGTCGTAGCAGACAGGTGGTGTCCTGTTTCCAGCCTACTTTCCATATTTACTTGTCAGTTTTCGCCAGGACCTGGAGTGGTATTCCCGATTAGCCTTGCTTGCAAGGGTCTCGTTATTTGATGTCGCAAAAAAAAAAACAAAAAACAAAAAAAAAACAAAAAAAAACAAGCAGATACTTAGAACATCGGATTTAAAACTGAAAACTAGGAAATTTCTATTCAAGGATTTCCCTGGCAAGGAACTCCCTTAATTTTTGTAAGGGAGCCTATGGTCCCTTAAAATATTCTTTGCTTGTATGCAATGAAAAGAGATATGGTTTTTATGTTTATTTGGCTTAACAGATACTTTTTTTTATTGTATTCCATTTAGTTGATAGCCGAAAGCGTTCACCTTCAACAAGAGTCAAATTGACAAATTATAATTCTGAAATCAAACTTAAAATGACGAAACAAAATTCTCAAACCAGACGGTTTCCCTTTTCAAATTACGAAGCGTCGAAGGAATTATCTGAGGAAAATCTACAGGTGGTTTTTTTTTTTTTTTTTTTTTTTTTTGCATGGGAAATCCTTGCAAATAAAATTAATTCAGAATATCACTCCTGTAGTAGAAAAACGAACTGGTGTCAGGGCATTGCTTTATTTCGATGATGTAATTTGTAAATAAAGTAGATAAAAAACAAAACACTTCCGATAATAACTGTAGGTTACATTATTTTCGAGGTCGGTACCATTAAATCGAAAGATTCATGTAATTATGTAAATTTATTTTTAAAAAAGCTTCGAACCTGCCACAATAAAATAAATAGTGTTTGATCTCACAATAAGTTTTGGAGGAGCCATTTTATGTTTGATACACTGTTTCCTGAATGTCGTCATAAGACTATCTTTTTTGGACGGGTTTGTGAATGGTTCATTCTGAACGATTTATCTATACGTGTGTGTGTGTGCTTGACTTTGGAGAGCTGTCACTCAAGTGTCACTTACTCGTTACCAGGAGACGCTGATACGCTGCTTGTAAATCAAATGAGATTGATTTCTCTGTATAAACTTGTTTTTCCTCCTGTGAAGTGTGAGGGTTTCTTCTGGAAATGAGTCATTTTCAGGCAGTTCCGGTCCCCGTGTAAGTAATCTGAACCAAGTGAGGCTGCTGCGCCTGTTTGTATTCTGTCGAGATTGTGAAAAAACGACTGAAAACGTAGTATGTCGCTCATAAAATGTACTAAAAATAGATAAATAAAAATTAAAGGGTTAGGTATAAGAAGTGAGGTCATAAAACTGTCAGACTGGCAGGGCATGTGTACTTTTCTGTTATGAACTGGAGGGTAGGGGGGGGGGGGCACTTCTTCATAATCGGTCTGCCAAGTTTCGTAATATGATATGATTACTTTTTAATCATATCATCCTCGGAAATGGATCATACATGTATTTTTTCTGCCGTGATTGTGTCGGTGTGGACAAGAAACACCCGTGTGGTGAGGAGAAAAACATGCCATGCCTATTGCGGGTATATTTTACCGTTCTATGCGATTCCATGCAATGCGATGTGGTGACGAACCAATTGATTCAACACTTAGCCACATTTCTTACCAAAATACAAAAAAAAAAAAAAACAAACAAAAAAAAAACACCGGGAAATCCAAAAAGAAAAAAAAGAGGACACATTTTGCATTTTAAAGTGTTCACTGGAGTGCTACTGTGGTGCGTCGCAGTTTCTTAAAAAGGGGGTTCGTGCCTTTCTTCCTATGTCTCCTTCTCGAGGTGACACACTTGAAATAGAATCAGAGAACCGGAAACATATCATGTTCAGATTTCCCTCCACACGGAACTATTGTGTTCTTTATTATGGGTTTAAAATAGTTAGGAAGGCTGTCTTTTCTGTAATATCCTCATCCTGACCAGACAAATTTAGGTTGTAAAAGAAAAGTTGAAGTTGGAACTACTACACATTTAACTCCCAACATGAAACACAAAGCAGATTTATTTAGTTAATTTTAGATAGAATTTAAAATGCAGTGTATATAGTGTACAGTTTTTATACAAAAATTAGATTAGGAGTAATACTGTTTTCCTTTTAGAGAAATTGTATATTTTTGTACTGCTGCTGCATGTCCCTTCGCCTCGGGCTTTTAGTGAGAAAAAAGAAAAGTTATCAAAAGACGAAATGATCTGCCCGTTCGCCTGTGGCCCTTACTCATATTGAGTTGCGTAACGAACGCCAAAGAGTTGTTTTTATGTTGTTTATTTTGTTGTTTTTTTTCCTAAGTCGATGGCGTAAATCTAGAATATGCGTAAGAGTTGTAAAATTTATCTTTGGCCTATATTCATGTGAACTGTGGCGGAGTTAAGAGCTAAATCTGTGGCACAGACACTGAAGAGCACTGTGAAGCGTTGTTGTCTAGCAGCAAACCTCTACGGCCGTAACGGTTTTTGGATAAATCTTTTTACACTGCAGACCTACTGGAGATTCCACGAAAATAGTACTCAGAAAAGAAAAACTATTTTTAAAACAGACACCGCTCTGTGTTTATACAGAACCAATGGATCTCCTGCGATGTCAGTTGTTTTATAACAACGCACCTAGGGTGATCTCTGCTCATTTCTCGCTGCAACATGCATCACAGATTCACAGTCAATGTAGAAAGAAACTTAGGAAGAGAAGTCCTCACTGGAAAGCCAGTAATAACAAAACAAAAAACAAAATGGTAGAACTGGTATCGATTTGCGCATCTACTTTTGAAATAGAACAATAGACGAGGTTGTGTCCCACACTGTCCTTAATGATGCTCATGGGATGATTGCTGGACAAGCCTTTGAAGAAGTGCAATAGTTAGATCTCGTGTCTAAAAACGTTTAGCAGTGTAAAATTATACACAGGTTTTTGTAATTATTATCTTGTGATCTGTTGAAATTAAGGTTTTTAAAAAATGGATGCATTTACTAAACATTCTATATGCCAAACAAGACAGCTAACAGGACAGATTTCTGGTGGGAAAAAATTGAAAGATATATTATACAAATAACAAAGATAAATTTTGATACGCAATGAAAAAAAATAAATTGTTTAAAAGAAATATATACAGTGTGGATATGTATTCTGTATAAAAGTAATAGTAAAGTCACGTGATTTGTAAATTTAATCTCCTACAACCACATATTTGTATTGTGCTGCGTTCTGATATGCTTCTGTTTTCTTGTCTGTATGAGCTGAGGGTGTACCAAATAGCCATTTTTGTTTCATACAGTAATGTGTCTGAGAAGAAAATAAAACTGGTATTAAATATAAATTTTATGTTTCACTTCTGTATTGCGTAATAGCTTATAATGACTATATCTCTCACGCCGGTGACGGTTACCGTAATGAAAAGGAACGAAAGCTGCAGTAATTTCGTGTTTAGCTTCCTGGGCCAATTGATATTCCCAAACTTTTATAATATAATTAAATTTGTTTTTGTATAATATATGATATTAGAGCCTCAGGGGTTCCGTACGTGGTTAAAGAAAGCAAAATTTACTCAACATTACTTCACATAGTGATATATATTAGAGCATCAGATTTTTTTCCTGTGAGCCGAGAATATTACTGCCTTTCCTATGAAAACTAGTTTTTGCTTGGTTTCATTGTGAAAGTCCTCACCGGTTGTTAACATTTAACATCTGAAAACATTAAATGTGCACACAACAGGAGTAATTTTTTATAAAGATACAATGACATCAACCTGTAGGCAATCCAATTTCAATGAAATATTAGAATATCCGTGCTCATGGGCCTTGGACGAACAGCGAGATTAATCCCTGCCAACTTTCTTACCTTGTACTTAAATCTGGACTGTGATTTGTCTTCTCCCATTATCAGTGCACTGTAACCTCACATAAAATATACCGCTTGCTTGCAAATCTCATATTCTATCTCACTTCCGAAGCTGCATCACGTTCGTCTTACCTCAATATTGAATTGCGTAAGAAGAAAGCGTAATGCCCTTAATAAAGAATTAATGGTGCAGGACGCCCTTCACTTTTGCCTTGAAACCCGAACTGTCCTGGCAGGCGTGATGAATGTAGTTACTTTCAGAATCACTTTGTAAAATGAACACATAATCACCACACGATTCAAATCTAATTAGAACTTAAACATAAAATTAATTAACGTGTCAAATTTTCTGTTGCTTTTCAGCGTAATTTATAGTGACAGTTTAAAAAATATATTTTATCTGCCGCACCTACTTCAGTATTAATTACGTAGACCTTATCTTGAATATGGAAAATTTTTGCCTATTCAGTCACGCCTGGCATTATGTAAATAAGGGTTTAATGTTTCAACGAATACACTGTAACAGAAGACGATGGGTAGTAACCCGAGCCTCGAAGGTACAAACTACTCATCGAGATACCGAATATTCATACTGTAGAATAAGAAAATGTACGTGTTCACATTTTTTCCTTTAAAAAAGTGAATATTGTTTGAGTTATATGAAAATTATTTGGTTATCTACTGTACCTCTGAAAATGAGTATTTTTAGGGCATTGGATCGAGTCGGATCATCTTCAGATAGCCTGACATTTTCAGGTCAATAACAGACTGGTTACAGTCATCACGTAACGTAGCAGTGCAACATGCACATTTTGAGGTATCGAAGTCTGAGATATCGAATATGCACTGTTCATATATAGTTACATCAAATGTTCTCTTTAATTCGTACGAGATGATTCGAATTATCCGAAGATAATGTCTCATTTTAACCCTCTCCCCCCTCCCCCAAACAACAGCATACGCAATTTTCCTACTTTATATATGTTATAACATCACGCAGCCCGAAATCCCCGACCATGCGTGCCCTAGCCCTAGCAACAATGTTTTGTTTTATAACCTTTGTCAAAACGGGAAAACATGGGGTGTAACGGTTTTGAAGTCCAATTTTAGACTTGACTTAAGATCAATTTACAAGTAATTTATAATCGTAAAGGATGCTGTTTTAATTTCCAACCAATTTACACTTTTGGCGTTAGTCTCAATCAGTTACCAATTTATACTTGAACATTATGCTTGTGTCTAATGCATTCTCAATTTACAGTCAAACTCCACAGCAGAAAGTTTTTCTTTTTTCAATTTACATCTAATTTATATTATAATACGAAACAAAACCAGTGTGAAGTTTTTGCAAATTTATTCCGAATTGGGTATGAATTTAAAAAAAAAAATTCGTTGTGGATATACTTGAATATTTTATGAACTGTTATATTTATCCAGCAAATAGCTATAGCTTGGTGGAGTGGCTAATAATGATCAAAACAACTATTTAATGCTTTGGAGAGCAGAACATAATTACGAGTTAACAGGATCGACAGGCTCACCAATGATAGCAATAAAATGCCAAGAGCGAACTGATAAAAGATATATAAAAACAGAAGCAAAGGCCCTTTAAGTTTAATTATAGCCGTCATCGAAATGTCTCACTCTTTTATACAGGGCGAGGGGGGGGGGGGGGGGTCTAAAGGGCAAATTTTCTTATTGTTTACCTTTGTATTTTTAAACGGATAGTCGAACGACTCAATAGACAATAATTTCGAATTCCGTGATAGGTAAACTAACCCAATACATTCGCTTAGCTGAAGCAATCGAAGTAAAGGTCAATCCCCTGCTTGCCACCCCTAGGTGGATTCGAACCTTGGGTCAACCCTCTAACCAACTGAGCTAAACTGAGCTAAACAACACCCCCTCATTGTTTAACATGCATAAAAGATATTTTTTTTCTTTCGTGCCCTTCTATCAGTGAACCATCTATCAGCAAATATAATATTACGAGCAAGATATATTTTAACATAATAATTTCCCGTAGTACCAGCGTAAAATTTAAGCAGAGTGGTTTCCTCAAAACATAGCAACGATGATCACATGGTATCCACATCTTAAATGTATATTTCTTTGTTCATATAGGCTTTTCTCTGTTCTAATAAAAAAACAAAAATAATAACTGCGTATTTAACAGCGTAATTAATAACTGCGTACACATAATTAATAACTGCGTATTAAATGTGTTTTGATTTTCGGTCCCTTTTGTATTATGCAGTCCGACCTATTTATAATGAACACTTCAGGCTCCGGGTAAATGTTAATTTCGGGAGAGTGCTCGCCAAAGACAGGTGAATTTCGTAACATCGGATAGGAGTCATATAGATACGGGTTCAGTAATTAGATGTCTCTGAATGTGGTTGAGATGTAATTTATTTAATTACTTGTTTATTTTTTTTTTTTGGTGCATTTTTGGTTAATACAGCATTATCCGAACATAGTGTTGCGTATGCATTGTGAACCCAACAAAGAAATAAAAAATTACACTTTGCGCAGTGAGCACTGGTGTTCATCTACTTTTAATAAATAAATATTTTGCTAACTTTAACCAGAATAACAGATTTACAACAAAATCAACAAAATATAATACTGTTTAAGCAGTAACATTCACAGACTCCTTCATCTTTCAACTGAGAATAATTCTTTATTTCACCACAATTTTAATTAGTTCAGGAAAAATAACCTTTTAATCTTCATCCAAATGTATGAAGAAAAAAAAAATCGATTTGCCATTTAATGATTTTTTTTCCTTGAAAAACTTAGAACCTGTGTGTGTTTATTATTTTTATTATTCAAAAAAAAAAAATGCTTAGCTAATTTTTTTATTACTGTGTATTTTTTTCGCCACCGCAATGTATGACAAAATGGGTCACAACAACTTTCACCTCACATAAAACCTTGTAAATCAACTATTGATTTTCTGTTATTTTGTTATTTTTGGTGAACAAAAGACGAGAACCCTAAAAGCGCGAGAGAAAACTGCAAAAACAATCTGCCACTAGACAGACCATTTTCAATCTTTTCGCACTTTCACCCTCCCCCTAACCCAACAAGGGGGAAGAGAGACAAACTATTTGTTCTCTTGGTTTAGCCACGAAGCCTTGAGAGGTAACCAACAATGCAACATTACGCTTCTTCTACTGAAGTTAATACATTTTATATGTAGATTTTTAATAACCTCCAAAGCACGACGAGGCGTTTGAAATCCAGACTATTCGAGTTATCGAACAAGAAAACACACAAAATAATACATCAGGTGACTCCTGACACTGCTAGAATTATAACAAACTTCAAGTTAAATAATGTGGGTATCGTTTCAAGCAAGCGTTGCTTCTTGCTGACCACTGCTATTATTTTGACGGAGTAGGTCACCGTTAAATGAATTACTTCATAGAATCCCACAGACATGGATTCACCTAAGAAAGTAAAATCCAAGTTCTCCACATCGTGCATGCCATCATTTATATAACTTTAACACCCAACTTAATCAGAATCATCATCCTGTATCGATAAGCCCTTTGACTGCTCAAACTGTTCAATTTCTTTTAGAGTAGTTTCTCTTATATCCTCGTCCATTTCACGGAAAATGAAAGGATCATCCAAAGCTGGTTGTGCCGGCATTTCCGGTTCTTGTAAACCGCGGTGGTCAGATATTTTTTCTCGCTGAAAAAAAAAATAGTGTGAAAATTGTGTCTGGTGTCGTCATACAAGGATGTTCCGTATTAAATTTTCGATTTAAAATGAAAAATTGTCTTTCAGATCTCAAATGGGAAGCAAGAAGAATGTTACACCTCAATACGTGACCCTAAGATTTCTTCCAATGTACTGCGCTGATGACACCGACCAGCTTTCCAGTAGTCCGCTATACAGTTACCCCCGTAACATCTTCTGTTGACGATGTCTGGCCGTGTCAACAGCTAGAGAACTCGTCTGACGTTTAGCATTTGAATATTTATTTTTTAATTTCCTTCCAACTGAAAAGTACCTATGCCTACAACTGTGTTGACAAATTTAACCAAAGTTTGGGTGAAAGTGCAGAGTTCCCAATTCCAACCCACATTTATTTACAGCATACCTCAATACGCTCGGCTCTGTGCTTATGCAGCAAAGCGCGGTCTTCTTCTCGTAAATGGGAAAAGCGCTCATTGCGTTTTCTCTGTTCCAGGCACTGCTCTTGTCGCGCCTTTTCCAAAAACTTAGTAAGTACTGTGTAAAAATACAAACACATTCGCATACAGTATCCCGATACATTACAACGAATGTAATAGCACCAGTTCGCAATTTTTATGAATAACAATAGAATATTTACGTTTCGACATATTTGCATACACCAATGTCATCGAAAGTGTGGACGAGACCACCATTTTGCCCCTATTTGACACATTTATGCCCTATTCACCTTGAAGTTTTATTGGTAAATTTTTAGTTATTCGGATGCTGATTTTTTTCGTTTACTCATTTCTTCTTCTTTACACATTGCTCGCTGAACAGGGAAAGGAAGAAAGACAATAATTAAGTATTATTTGGTTTATTAGTGAACAGGAATCACGTCAAAAGTGTGTCAATTATAGAGATAAACAGACAAAATTTAACCATTTTTGTACAATAACATAACATTTGTTTAACCTCCAGTTAAAAGTAAGTACAGGTAAGGTGCTGTATGTTTAGATATGACCTAAACCATTACACTCCTGCTGTTGAATTGACATCATGTTACACTTGTGAAAGTCCCGTAATTCTAGTGAAGAACATTACATATCACATGTGTGTTCGTGAATACTCTTATGATGACGAATAAGCAAGAAATACTCATTTCGGTTTTCCAGGTAAACCAGGTACGGGTTGCCTTCCTACCAAATTTAGCACAGATACAAATAGTTATCTAAAAATCACGTCTTCTAACCTGCTGGATCCTCTTCTCTCTTTGGCCCCACGCGATTTGTAGCTGTAAAAAAAAATAAAACGTATAACTTAGATTTGTCTTAAACAGTATGCGCCTAACGCTGTTGCTTGCGGGGAGCACATGACATTGAACAGTACATCGAAATTGACAGAACTGAAAATGTTTCCGTTGATTCTGAAAACAGCGTTTGCGCTTGTGATTACATGATCTCAGCAGTCATTTTCTTTCTCCCAAGGACTAAAGGATCCCTGGTCTGATGATCGATATGCCTATGGATGTTAAATCTTCAGGCTATGGCATGAATCAGGGCACCGAGGTACAAACTCTCAGGCTTTTAGTTTTAAAAAAAACCACAGTGAGAAGAATTTCGACGAAATTCCCAATCTGAATATGGAGTACTTTTGCAAGTGTGTATTTATAGTTGTTGTGGAATATAATGGGGGGGGGGGGGATGGGGGTGGGGGTTCGCAACCCACATCATAAAAGAAAATATTTTTATCAGTATAGAATTGTTACTAGACTATAAAATCTCTACACCATAATTTATAGGTGTAGAGATTTTATACAATATAGTCAACTCATGTGATGATAAATTAGGTTCCTATAGGTTCCTATAATAGGAAATCTCACTAATGTCAATTTTCAAATCTCGGCGCACGATTGGGGCCAGCGACGTCATTTTAGAAAGGGTGCATCACATAAATGGCCCTGTTAAAAATTATGGTGCACAAGTTCTATGGTCAGATAACAATTTTTTGCTGAAAAAAATTGTTTTTTTTTTTTGAGATCAGAATATCGAATCCCTCATTATCGCCCACAACAACAGTGAATCCTAAGTTGCAAAACCACGCGTTTCTCTAGTTTGGGAGTTTCGCCGAGGTCGGAAATAATGCGCTAGGTTACTTCTCAGTGTGCTTTTAAAGAAAAGGCCTGCCAGCTCGAGCCTCGGTGTCCTTGAACGTGCGCCGAAAGATCCAAAGCCTCGAAAATTGAGATCAATGGCCATTTCTATTGCAGGAACTGTGACCCTTTCTGTCCTAGGAAGATAGAAAGGGTCCTCTGGGACTAGAGTAATACACATACAATGTTATGAAATATACTTTGCACAGTATAGGATGCAAAGGCCATGCAATTGAAATATGTGTTAAGTAGGTTTCAATCCATTCAGATCAAATTTCTCATTCTCATGTCTTCATCAATTTCGGGTCGTACTTGTACCGTACTCACGTTGGTGCCCCGGTGGGGCTGCTCTCAGCCTTTGACTGATATCATTCGAAACTAAACGAGATTCCATGGGCGGAAGAAGTTGAACCGATTGCCAAAAAGTCTTGGCATATCCCATATCTTCTTCTGATGATCCAGAAAATTGAAGTTTTTCGGCAGAAACCCCAAAATTTTGCACGGTGGTCGCCATTTTTAAACGTTGTCAACTGACAACATCCGGTTGTCGTTTACAAAATTTTTTGTTATTTCACTCTTTTTTACTTTGATATGAACTCTGATCAGTTTAGTTGGACAGCAAACATTTTTTTAGCTTTCAGTGTTTGTTATTATGTATTATTACTGCATACGAGTTTGTGATCTTTCAGTTTTTAACAACACTCATATTGATTGTGACGTAACATGACAATTCCACTTACAACGTCATATTAACATTGTTTCAGGAGAGTTGCCTTAGCAAATTATTTTAGTGCAAGCGAATGTGAAGACGAAATAAATACTTTAAGGAAATCTTACTTTTCATCTTATAGGAATATTGCGGTAAGAGGCAATTTTTAACTATTTTTTTTTTTTTTTTGCTTCAGTGTGACAATAAGATCAGGACAGTATCTTAGATATTGTAGCTGTAACATATTTTGATTCATTCATTCTTGAAACCTTCTTTTCAGTTGCTTGAACAACAAAACATACATGCTTCAGATTTTGTAGCAGTCTAATAGGGAATTGACTTGATACTGTTACATTTTTTGTGTCATTCCAGTAATTATTATTATTATTATTACTATTATTATTATTATTTCGATTCCACTCTATTTTATTATTTATATTTTTCTCAGTATAAGCCATGAATTTTTTTGTCAACAAACCTTCAAGAATACTTAAATTTTGTCATTGATAGTTGAACAAACTAGAAATAAAAGAGTTCTTGTGGTCTATTTGTTTTAACATCTGGCAATCGATATTCGGTTGGCTGTCTTGTAGTGTTTCCAAAAATTAATTTCTTTGCTGGTAGTTTGTTCAGCGCATTGTTTTCGTCCTGCGAGGCCTTGAAAACATTCATAACTACTGTGGGTAAATATACTTTTTATAGCTGCCTTTTTGAATATTTGAAAAGTGATGTGCTCATATTGTCCGATAGAAGTTGCGCATAGTTGGATACAATATTCCAGGTTTTGAGGTATGATAATTTTGTGGACTATTACTATGTCATTTTTCATTGCTCTAGACCTCTTAAGTTTTTGAGAAATTATTTATCTTATTTTAAAACGATGATAATTATGTATAATCCTCATGTTTTTACACAAAGAATATTTAAAATTTATAGCGAATAACTAAGTAACCCCTCATAAAAAGGTAACGAAGTCCTTCTGTTTAATTAATTGATAAAAAATGCAAGTAGACAACCGTTTGCTGTGTGTTTAGGCATTAAATGACTACTTGCGTGCAAAATTCTTGATTTTCGTTTCCGAAACAAGCGCTTAGTATGCTCGATTCTTAATGGAATCACTTTACAATTTATCACTTTATAATCTTCAAACTAAAAGCTAAGCAAAAAATTATACTGTCGGAGGATTGTCTGATATGTAAGATGATTGAATGGCACCCAGCTACCCCACATTTTTGGTTTGTCTTTTCAGTTACATAGAAATCGCTCACAACTTATTTAAATCACTGTTATCGTTTCAAATATGTTTCAAATATGTTGTTTCTGCTAACCAAGAGGTTGAAAATTTAACCAACTAAACATTGTATTGCTGTGAGTTTAGAAGTTAACATGTAAATTATATGTTCCAAATATATCTGTTCTTCTTTCCATCTGGTTGCGCGAGTCCCCGCTGAAGAAGAATAAGTTACTTAAATTTGCTAGCTTGCCTAAAAATAGTAAACTTCTAGATTTTATAGGAATTATCAGTTTGTGAGGTTTGCAACTGGATATCAAGCTTAATCTAGGAACATATATTTCAAGGAGCATCATTAGATATACTTCAGTGATCAGACTGCATAGTTTGCGATGCAATCGAATGTAGTTTACCAGCAAATTCTAATCTGGAATCAATATTGGAATATTATTCCTGCGCACAGGAACCCCCAAAGGTGTCCCTTTCTGTGACTGCGTTAAAAAAAACGGTTTGACAAATAAGTGATGCGATGTATTTACAATATATTTGAGATATAATACAAACAGATTCACACCAGTTCTGTCTATTTTCCCTATTTGTGAGTAATTTTTCTGAAATTACACTATTCTCAGGTATGTCCAGTAACGCAATTGAGACTGATAGACTGCTTAGGTATTCTGAATTTTTTGTCATAGTCAAACTGAGTAAAATACTGAAGTTTGCAATTTCTTAATACCATATGTATGAATGAAACACGTTGCAGATATAGAAATGATCACTATGCGTTTTTATTATCACTGGCATTGGTATCGCGATCCATAAATATTTTTTTTAGAGAGCATACCAACTACGATGTGTTCTTAAGCCCTTCTCCTCTTGTTGTTTATCCTGTCGTTGACAATAAACCTCAAATCACAGCCGATTCATATGTAAATTATTATCGTAAACCTAAATGCCTACGTCGGTCTGATAAAGAATTTACAGAGATTACTATTAAATGATCACTCATGGCACTCTATTCAGCGATCAAAGAGGTGATAACAGCACTAGAGGGAAATACAAGTTGAACACCAGACAACATAATTCCACTGTCTTATATTTTCATCTTCAGTACTACTTCTTGATATAAAGATGTTTTTATGTTTTTTTTCCATAATCAGTTAATTATGGCATGTGCGACTAGCTTTTTGCACAGTCAATATTCATTACTTCGACAAAACTCGAGGGGCGTATGCTGTTGCATAAAGACGCGCACCGTTTTAAGTGCATTTGTGAAACTTAAATGAGTGGTAAAATCAGTTGGGTTTGAATGTTATTGAATTAATTAAGCACAGAAGACCACTTATGGTTGCAACTGACCTGCTTTGTTAGCATTTATCACGGTATGAAAAACTGTTGTCTTAGCTTATCTATCACATAACTGAATCATGTGATCATTCGATTTTCATATGAATTTGTGATAAACAGTTCACACATTTCCCAAATTCCCATATTTTTTGTATAGTGCCTTTTATGACGTTGTATTAAATAATTGCATATGGCCCAGGATAACAACTTCTCTAAGTGATTACTTGAGATGGAAAGTACTCCTAACGTCAATATTAGAGTAATGTGAAAGTAGTAATATACAAGAAACCTGTTTTACTCCAAGAGACAATAAAATTGCGGTGCAACATGTACAAGAATCTGAAGTGTAGGAGTGACCTATGATGGATAAATCATATCCAATCTATTATAGAGCAAGATGACTAGCCCATACATAAACATGCCATATGGAAACTAAACAGAATAAAAAGCACTAGAGTCTCCTGGAAAATGGTCTGACATTTTGTAAACTTGTCAGAGTTTTGAAAACGTTTTTGACAGGAGCACGGTAATTTTTATGTATGGTAGTAACGTGCGTAGCAAAGGTCGTTCCACACCAATGATGATTTGTCTCAAATGGGTTCAAATTTCAATTCACCTTTAACGATTTTTACTTACTCATTCCCATTTGATTAGTAAAATAATACAGGTTAAATAACATTTTTTTGTAGACTAGTCTGTGCTTGCAGCATGGGAAGACACGTTTGTAATTTTGTACACAACGATGAAATATGGAAAGATTATGTTCGCCGTGAAATGCAATCGGCGGCGAGGAAGTGGCCAGAAAACTGGGGATTTTTATACAAGGTACAGGGGATATATATATATATATATATATATATATATATATATATATATAGTCACTGACGAGCAAAAGAAAGTATACATTAAATTGTTTCGATATCTTGGAATATGAATATGTCTGGATTCTTAAATTTTTAAAATAGGATTGTCCTCTAATTTGGAGTACTGACTTCAATTAGCACCTTTTTCAGGCATTGCAAACATGCGTAAATGCCGTTTGTTTACTGTGATCAAACTGATCACCTTGCGTATTGTTTGATCAATATTATGTTTAGTTTTTCACCATAAACTTTAGGTTCTTGAAAAGCCGGAAAGGTGTCTCATTGAAAATTTTTTGCACGACGCCCAGTAAGCATGCCACGACTTGCAGAAAATGATCGTCAGCAAAATAATCAAAGCTCGAAGTGGAAAGTTATGTGAACATGATTATTAACAGATTTGGGTGCACTTGAACTAAAATATACTGTTTGCAACGGCGAAACCAAGAAACAGGAAGCACGATAGATCGGCCGCGAAGTGCTAGGCCAAAAGTAACTACGACTGCAGAAAACCAACCCATGCTACTTATCCACTTGTCCAACAGATTTCAAACCCACAACTTGAAACGGCGGTGAACACGCCAGGCACAAACAATAACCTGATAAGTCAATTGAGAGTGGTGAGTGCACCCATAGTGCACCCATCGCAACTATGTGCAAGTAATGTTTACCAATGAATCTCGGTTCAGTTTATACCGACATGAGCGGCGCAGCGCGTTTGTTGGAGAATCAGAGAGAGATTCCAAAGTGTATTTCCCAAGTTGACAGGGTTGGCGGCAGCTGTGTTATGGTTCAGCTCGAAATCGCAGCTGCTGCTCATTGGTTGCAGTCGAACCGAAAATCGGTATATCGATACCGTACTTACTGGGCAGGTAGTGCCCTATATCTAACAAACAATAGCATCATTTTTAACAAGATAACGCGCGACAACATGTTGCTAGAACAGTTCAGTATCTGGCAGCAGATAATGTCAACATGTTACCACGGCTACCATATTCTCCATGGATACGAATCCACTGCAACACCTCTTTGATCTTCTGGAACAGAAGATGTGCGAAAGACATCCCACTCTGTGAAATTATGCAGAACTTCTACAAATGCTAATCGAAGAGTGGTAACATTGTTCACAGTGGAGAATCGATCGACTAATTTGCCCAATTCAACGTCTCGTTCAAGCCCTTCGTAACGCAGGCGGAGCTCATACGCGACCATGACACATTCACTACGTTGACTCTACTTCATGAACTTAGAAAATCTCACCTGCGTTGTCTACAAACGACACTTTCGCAACATCGAAAGACTGTGGTTTTTTTTTCAGTGTTTTGGGTTTGTCAGACTTAAATACAATTACATTTCGTTGTAAATTTCAATGTAATAAGATAAAAGTAGTGAAAATATTTTGTATACTTTCTTTAGTTCGTCAGTATATTAAATATAGAGATATAAATTATATATCACAGGCAATCTGTCAAATTAAGAATGTTAAAATTCGACAGTTGGCTTGAAATTCCAAATCATGCATTGTGGTAGTCATAAACAAAACCGCTTTCATTTCTGACCAAAGATGTGGCCATTCAACATGGCAACTCTTCACAACGATTTTGTATCATTTTCAGCTCTGTTAATTGCACCCTAGTAACCTAGTTAACTAGTTTGAAAAAATTCTCTCATCCAGACGGACTCAGAGCGACCAGAGTTACAAACATTTTAACATGTAATCATGCATGATTTTTTACCATAAATTTACAATTGCAATCAATGAAACGTATAACGTAATTTTTTTTTAATTTAATGCACAAAGGACGACTTCTTTATGTATTCATGTGGCAATAAAAGACTTTAATTCAAATTGCAATCTAGGCACATGCATAAACTCACTTGGAACCCTGTTGAAAAAAAGTTTTGTGGTCAGTATTGTGGTGCGAATCAGAGTAGTTTTTGTTGATGACTATCCTAATAAACGATCTGTAGCTATCTATGATGATGATGATGATGATGATGATGATGATGATGATGATGATGATGATGATGGTTATTATTATTATTATTATTATTATTATTATTATTATTATTATTATTATTATTATTATTATTATTATTATTATTATTATTATTATTATTATTATGCTATTATTATATATATATTGCCATTACTATTTGTTAATGAATTAAATTTTAAATAATTTCTTAGGTTTATCGAAATATGAACCAGGAGCTAATAGGACAAGAAGCTGCAAAGGATAGTCAAGAAACAGAAAAGATCCGTGTGCCTGCGCGAGAAAGGGCTGAAGAAAAGGAAAAACCGCTAAAATTACCGCCAATAAACGGCGCCAGCGATTCGTTCCCTAACACGACTGCTAAACTGATAGGGTGGAAGTCTGCAAACTCTGAATCGCGCTTAGACAAATACGGGAAATATGAGAAGGCAAGAGGAAAGAAATCCATTCTTAAGGTTTTTAACTGGCCCCAGCAAGGACTGTAAATTACATGTTGATTTATATAAACTTGTTCGCCACACGCAACCAATGTGTCAGTGTTATAAAGTTCTTATGACTAGTTTGTTTGGTGTTGGAAGGGGTGGGGGTGGTGGGGGGGGGGGGGTTACGGGTTTGATACAGCTCAATATCTCCCCCAACTGGTTGTATTATATCCAGGGCCAGGGTTAACCCTAGCAATTCTTTTTAAATTAAATCTGCTCAGTGTAATCCGTTGTCTAATCACGGATGGGATTAAAACACCATTTCCTGCTTTTCCCAACAAATCGTTCAGCTATGTAAATAGTAATGCAGAAACTTGTTGTTTCTGGTATGAGTAATTGAACAGTATCCACCTACTAACTAAAAATAAAGAACAAAATACAAAAATTGATTTACAAAAACAAGTGCTGGAAAATTCAGTGACACGGAATAAACATATTTAACCTGCGGCTACCTTTGTTTCCGTTGTCACCTACACGGCTATATAGTAGTGTATAGATGAACTACTTTAACGTATTCACATAGTTTTATGCGATTCCGTAGTTGGTACATAAAACAGTTATTCACACTTGGCAAGAAAATGACAGCAAAGAGTATATTGAAACTGCACCGAAAATTCGTATTTGAGTGTGTTGGTATTGAAATGCGATTTCTTTCTTTACGTATATTTTATTGATTAAACTGTTTTTATTTTTTTATGGTTAATTTTCTTCTTAATTAATATTCAATGATGGCGATTATGGATTTTTAAATCAAGAGTTCACTTGATTTTACGATTTGTTATTGGTCAGCGTTTGCTAGCGACTGGCGGTCGCAGCGAATACGTGTATTCTGTGAACATTTCAGGGAATACGCGTATTCCATGATTACAGGAATTCCCTGTAACATATACATAGTATCCCCGGAGCCATGAAAGCCCACCCAAAACCGTATAACATGTCCTGACGAGAAATTACGGTGCCCCCTCTTGAGTATTGACAGAATTTCCCGCCCGCGTAGATTATGTTATGAGCTTCAATTAGTTCAGCTTCCTGTATTAAACCAGAGGCAGCAAGAAATATGAGAACGGCATTTGATTTGTGAGTCGGTTTCGCCAGGTAAGTGTGTGCGGCTTGCTGGAATTAGCCTTCTCAATCCATGTAAGCATTCCGGCGTCGATCCAGCGTTGATCTGAAGTTGCAACATTGAATCTGGTCGTTATTTGGTTTTGATTGTCGCCATCAGAGATCAACGTTTAATCAAGGTCGGTGATGCAACGTTGCCCAGACGCTTCATAAGCAACGTTGTTCAGGAACTTAATCACTGTATTTGATGCACCGTTGAATAAGCATCGGAAAATTTAATTTATGTCTTATACACGTCGGGGCCACCAGACCACCAAACAACTTCACCATATTATCGCTCACCGGAAATGGAAGCCATGACGGTTGCTTATAAAAATAGGCCAAAATGAGGACGTAAAATATGCGGATATGTTTTTCCAGCCTACTTTTGACACATATTCACGAAAATTGACTTCATAATATGACCCGCGGACGGAGTATACTTTAACGGAGGAGTAACTACGACATCTTATCATTGTCACTTTCTACAGCAATGCAACTTAAAACAATTTTGGCAAGGAAAACATAACTTTGTTTCTCATCCCCGACGGGATCACTAAAAAGATAAAAAATAACACCGTGGGGTCACAACAATTTCGAGTAAAAAAAGTAGCGCTCTCGTCTTCGGCACTCGTTTTTTGATACACGAAACATTTCATATGATTCAAAGTAATAAATTGTAAACTTATTATATTAGTATTCTATCATATCATCATTTTACAAAACAACAAAAAACATATTTTGTATAAAAAAACAAGAATCCTGACAAATGTCGGGTCACCGAAATTTTCAAAAATAAAGTTCAGCACTGCCGGGTCATTTTATTCCAGAAAAAATACAAAAAGATCGCCGATCAGCCGTTGGATTTGTGTGTGTTTGTGTGTGTGTTTTTAAAATGGGACGAGAAGCAAGACTCCAGTTGTTCCTGGTCTTAGTATTTCGAATAAATGAGTTAGAAATCAAGGCCCATGTTCAAAGTTCCTGCGCACGGAGTCTGAAACCCCTTTGTTGTTTCACAGGTTTACGACACGATTTCTCAGTAAAGCCATATACAGGGTATTGTATTTTGCCTGACGGATGACTCATTGATGCAATCAATGTAGGTAGTGAGCAAATTTCCCTTTTTCCACTCATCTAGGAAATTGCAAGTTATTACGAGTGTTCGACGTGATTAATATGTAGATATTGTAACATAAGAAACTGGCGTAAGCGCCCAGAACTGACAATAATCAAAGCAATCATGCAACATAAGAAATGCTATAGATGCTCTCTTTCAAATCTCCCTGTTTTGAAATTGACTTGGGAGCCAGGCTCTGAGCTTGAATGGAGGCTCAGTCGCCATGACAGGCAAAGAACGTTCCTTGTAAAAACTCTGAATTTGTTCCAGATAACTTAGGGTCCAATGTCTTCTTTCAAACAGAAGTGAAACAGATCTAGATCCAGCCAGATGTGACACATTTATTTTTTGACCAAGGCACGAAAATACATTTAGCAAATGTCCAGTAGAGATATCTTTATTAATAGTCGCTGGTGATTTAGGAATACCTCTAGTTCACTGGAATATAAATGAATTTTAGACATCTTTAATTATACAAGATACCTCTACGTCTACATACATAAATAAGGTTGAATTGGAGATACATTTAAATTCATTACAGATGTCAATAAACAAATTGAGAGATCTTTAAAGGAATGGAAAAGATCTATAATCCACAAAACAAATCTCCAATTCAATGACAAGTATCTGAAAATGTGAATTACGGAATGAGAGATACAAATATTAGATACAATCAAGCTAGAGATCTCCAATATTATTTAAGAAATCTGTCTGATATTGGATCAACTGTTATCTTAATAATTTTTTTTTTCAAAATTTATTGCTTTTTCTAATTAGATGTATGTCCAGATAACATTAGATTTCTTTATAATTGGGGTATTCTCGAATTAATTCGATACATATCTAAGTCATTGATCACATTTTCCCTCAAAGTAATAAAAACTAAGACAAGTCAAATGCAGGCTAAAAATAAAGCGGGCTAGTTTTCTTACTGCTTTTTGAAAGAACTGCACATGAAAACTAGCTTCGGAGATATTTGCCTTGACCTAAAATTCTAACTCATGGCTGACCTTTTCAGCTGTGAACAGGAAAACTTAAGAAAATTCAAATATTTAGAAAAGTGGGTTTTACTAATTTTTTCTCTTATGAAAATGCCACAACGACTTCATCTGTAGATTTCCCAAAGCTCGCAGTGACTTCATCGGTAGATTTCCCATACTTCGCAAAGACTTCATCTGTAATTTCCCAGAGTCACGCATTGACATGGAGAGTTAACGTGTATAATAAATCGGAGTTCATTTCATGTATCAAACTAGAACCTCATTTCGCTAGCGAAATGTTAAACACTTGACAAAAATTAAAACGCAAAAATACTTCCTTCAATGGGTTATTTCTTGAATGATATATTGCAAACAACACAGCTTGAATACGTCTTATAAGTCGAGTAATGTTTGGTTTTTGCTGACTTAAGGTTTTATTGGCTGATCATGCATACGCCGTGTTATTAACACTTGACAAGCCTTTGGCTTGCAAGGGTTATGAATTTGTGCGAGCAAAATTCATCCTTTTTTGTTTTCTTGACAGTTTTTCCGATTTTTTGTATCTTCTTCTTCTCTGACACTATGAGCCCTACGACCATGAAACTTGGTACTTATGAAGAGCTTGATCTGAACATGTGCATGTCACTTTTTATTTTCGTCTTTGATTTCGTTTTCTTTGTTAAAACGCCATGTGAAAAGAGTGTATTTTTGCAAATAAATGCGTAGCATTTAACGACAACACAGAATACACATTTGCTCAGTGTGCTTTGTGCGAGCTCTTACTGCGTAAATAGATAACAAGGCGTATGCCTCATCAGTCAATAAAACTTTAAGTCAACAACAACCAAACACTACTCGGCTTATAAGACGTATTCCTTCAATGGGTCATTTCTTGAATAATATATTGTAAACAACACAGCTTGATTACGTCTTATAAGTAGAGAGCTTATGGCGCAGCACGTATGCGGCTTATAAGCTTCATCTGCTTGGTTTATGTTGGCCCAACGGCTTCATTGATTGAACGGACTAGCACTTTTGCTCTATGCCGACAGGGCTCGCGTAACGCCCATAAGCTGTGCTGTTTTGTTCAACCATTACTTTGCTTTTAAATGCGATGTGTTTATTCCCACTTGGAAACATAGCTTGCAAATGTGTATGCTTTGCTAAGAATTCTGACTGTTTATTCCTTCCTTTTTTGTTTTTTTTTTCGTCACGGAGGTTTCCAGAAAACTCCTCCTACGCTATTTGACGTTGGACGATGAAATTTGGCACAGAGATACAGGGTAATGAGATGTCGTGAAATCCACAAAATCAACGTATTTTTGACCTCAAAGTGGTTTCCAGAAAACTCCTCCTACAGGGTTCGTAGCAGAAAGACGCCATTTGGCAGAGACATAGAAGGTAATGGGTTGTCTTGAAATCCGCAAAATTTTTTGACCTTGACCTTCAGGTCAAATTGAGGTTAAAATATTTTTTCAAAAACCTATTTCATCACGAAAAATTGCTAGAAATAGCGCTCAAATCCTTGTTTCAACACGTGTACGGTGTCAGTAGACAGTAACAACATGGCTGGAATCTCGACATTCAGTGTCAAGGTCAAGGTCATGTGACCTTTGTATATTGAAATCCGCAAGAGAAAAATTGTCCATTATCTCGAAAACGGTTAGAGATAGAGCGATTTCGACCCTTTGGACCTAAAAGACGTTATATAAGAGGTATCTCAGTGACCTTGACCTCCTCCGTCATGGTCAAGGTCCAAAACCGGAAGTTGACCATTATCTCATCTCAAAAACGGTTAGAGGTAGAGGGATTTTGAGGTTATTTTCGACCCTTTGGGCCTGAAAGACGTTATATAAGAGGTACCTCGGAGACCTTGACCTCCTCCGTCATGGTCAAGGTCAAACACTGGAAGTTGACCATTATCTCAAAAACGATTAGAAAACTGAATTTGATTATTTCAGACTGCATTATATTTACTTCGATGTCATCGTTCAAGATAATAATTCGGAAGCCGACAATTATGTGGAAACACTGAAAAATGTGTCTTTGACCATATAGATTGTACCATTGCAAGTGGGTGCCATTTCGCTACGTGTAGCGAAATTCGGTCTAGTTTATTCTAAAATCAGCTGTGTTCACATTGCGTTTTAGGCATGAAAACGAAATCGTAGACGAAAAAAGGCGGAATGTACATCCTCAGATCAAGTTCTACGTAAGTACAAAGTTTTGTGGTCCCAGGGCCTGTATAGTGTCAGAGAAGAAGCTGAGACAAGAAAATGAATTTTTACTGTCAAGAAAAAAAAGCCCAACGGCTGCCTGCACAAATTTATATAAGTCTTGACCAAGTCAAAGACTCTTCAAGTGTTAAATGTTTTAAAAATTACTTTCTCATTTCCAAAAGAATTTAAATTTTTTCAGCCTGATTCTGGTTTGCTTTTCATTTACAGACAAATTAATATTTTTTGTTAGATTCCGAAACCTTTTAAAGAAACTATTTGGCCAGGTTGAATACCTTTCTAAAAATATAGCCTTGCTACTTACTCTATGAAACGGCATCCCCATCCCAACCCTCACCAAGAAAAACACGTAACTGAAACTGATACAAAGATTCAGTGTATTTGAAACGAGAGCGAACCTATTTCTCGAAGCGCAATATTAACCACTTGGCAAAAAAAAAAAAGAAAAAAAAAATAATATTTTAAAAATTACCCTTTCCCTTCCAGTAGAATTTAAAAAAATTTCAGCCTGATTACATATTGCTTTTCCTTTACAGACAAAATAATGTGGATGTGCTTTTTTCATATTCCGAAATCTTTCTAAGAAACCTTTCTAGAAAAAAAAACATCGTTTTGCTACTTACTCTATGAAACGTCTTCGACATGGCAAATGTCAGGGAGTTGTATTACACGATCACGATACGCAGGACAGTGAATGTCACAGAAACAAGGTCTCAGAAAAATAACTGAAACAGATAAGAAAGTCACTTTTGCTAGATATTATCCAGAAGATCGCTAAATAGTTAAAGTGGAAAGAGAAGATGATTGCATTCAATCTATAACCAGCAACTTTATGAACTGGCTAAACAGCCGTTCTCTTCGATCACTCACACACAACAAAACCTTCGCTATTAACTAGTACAGCGAAAGCCAGCGGTCAAACATGCAGGTTCTACAAGGGCCGAATGCTGCTTGGCTTGGTTGCGGAGGCAAACGTTCCAAATCTTCGCTTGAGCCAGCGGCGAGGGTCGACGCCAAGCTACTTGAGCGAAGGAGTGGGTCGTGACACTGCCCCTCTCATAATTTTTACACGAACTTTTCCGTCAGTAATCGGCTACTTTTTAAACATGCGGGGACCAACCTGGGTAGGAAAACTGTAGACCATCCCCGCAATGCAATTGTTTTCCGCTGATACCAAATTCTAGCGAAAACTGGCGGTCATCCGCCAAAGTCCTAACAGAGCCCAACGCTTCTTAAATTTGGTTGCAGAGGCAAACATTCTAAACCATCGCGAAAAAAATGCCAGTATCGAGAATCGACGCTCCACTGCTTTAGTTAAGGTGTAGGTCGTATCACTGAAATACTGTATTTCTGTCAATGCTTTGCTTATATTGCTTCAGGAAGGAGACGTTGCAACGTCATTATAAATTTTCAAGTCATAGCTTGCAATTCCAGTGTTAAACAAGAAGCATTCCATTTTCCGGCCGTTTCATTGAATGACAGATTACTCAGCTGACACACAGCTATAATTTGTAATGTGTTATTCGGTATGTTTTAGATAAGTGTTGAACATAGCAAAAAGCACTTCACTGAGATTTAATGAATTAGAATGTCTGATGTGACTGGCTTTACCTAAATAAGAAGCGGCTTGTGATTTCAAAATAGACACAAGAGGAACCTTGACAGAATATCACAACATACTGCCTTCTACTCACGAACCGTTCCCATTTTGTCCCTGATTTACCGCCAGTTTTGTGAAAGCAGGGTCATTAGTTTTGTCCTAATAGCCCAATTTATCTAAAAGAGAGGATATTGGCTGTACACACCAGCTCTGGACTGCTCACTCTAGACCGTGAAAAAATTCTGTTTTTTTTTTAACTCGACTCACCAGGTTTGCATTTCTACTTCTATTTTCTTTTATCCTTTGTAGAACAGGGAAAAAACAGTTCATCTTCCACACATTCCCTTTTTATATTTTTCTTACAGCGGAGCTGTCATAAGACAGCTGGGGCCATACCGATCAGTCTATGTATGAAGTCGCTTGGTCGGTTCATTAGTGCTTCCACTGCCTTCGTTTGCTAGAAATTTGGTGAATTGCTACCGCAAGTGATGATTTTAGCTCAAGCTCAAGATATTTTACTAAACAAGCATTAGTTTACTATATTGTCATAATATCACAAATCGCCTGGAAATTATCAGATTCTGAAGCAAATTCGAATTTTCTGTCATTGTTTAATCACTATTACAGCACAGTACACATATAAAGTCGCAACATTTACACAAACTGAAGATCGTTGATTTTTATGAATACTTTGAACTTGAAAAACCCTTATTCTGTTCACTATTTTTAAAATTATAAGGACATTTTAATAGATGCCATGAAACTAAAAAATGTAGGCAGATAGCAGAATTTCGACACGTTTATTTCTTTTCACAGTAACCTACCCCAGTAAACATTCTAAGATCGACCCAACCTCGATTTCAGGTTGCGATGGCGATCCGATAAAACCACAACATTAACTCTGGTTGTACTTTGGTTGTGATTGGTAGCCACCACAGATCAGTGTAACCAACGTCTCTGACACACCGTTGAATGGACGTTAGGCAAGCAACTTTCTCCTAATCAATATACTTTTGCGCAACGTTTAATAGACTTAAATAGTCTATATAACGTCGCTTTCCCGACGTCTATACAAAGTCGGGTGATAGGAGACGTTTGATAATTCACAAGTAATGAAAACAGTGCGTTGATCTGAGGTCGGATGTGACGTTTATCCAGCGTTGTAGAACGTCGCAATGGTTACTGGGACGGATAAGATAAACTCCACCTGGATAAAACTGTACACATTATAAATCAATGTGAAAAAAGGTTCTTTCTCGCAATCTCTGAATGAAACATTGGCTTAAAATAGTCGTGACGAAGCCTGGAATATGCTTAAGTGCTTCTCTGATTTGTAGCCTCTTTTTAATTATTTTTGTAACACGAGGTTATTATAGTAGAAAATAAAACAGCCCAAGAAAGCAGCTAGGCGGAAGTGCCGAGCAAAAATACATTGTAATATAACAAAGCAAAACCGTGGCACAATGAGGGGAGATAACCTGCCTGTGAGCATTTCATGTCTCAGTGAGAAAAACTACGAAAAAAATTAAATTGCCACCATATGGCCGTGACAGAATAAAAGAAGTCACTCTTTTTTATTAGGTATGTTCCATGTAAAGAAAGGTTTAAATAACTTTTTCCCAAGCTGACAATTCCTTAGATATGGCAAAGTCATGACGATATTGTTTATTAATTACGTTAAATGCAAATTGTTCATAAATAATTTATTTAAATATTTTTTGCACTTTTCGCAATGTTTTCTTTCAAATAAATTTTTGTGATATTTCGTGAACTTAAATGTCATTTTGTGTTTGACTTTATTCAGTACAGTTTACGATTACTCAGAGAAGAAAAAAAATATAATAAATAATTAAAGAAGAATTTCAGGACTCTGTACACCATAAACAAACAAGCGAATCATTGATTTCTTCTCTCTGTCGTAACTCGAGCTATAATAGTAGCAGAGTTGGGTCAGTTCGACAACTATCAATGTCTAATTCAAAACAATGGTGTTCTGGCAGGGGATGCGGGAAATTAAGTCCGGCGATAAATTCCGTGGGAGAGGGGTGGGTCACTGACGTGCCACCCGGGTACCATAGGTGTTCATGGCGTTTTAAAACGACCTCTAAACGTGGAGTGCTAATTTTGAAAGTATACGCCCTCATGTTAATAAAATGCAGAGTGCAGTTCTGAAACAACCCCCCTTTTGTCGGAAACGCGGAGAACTGCGTGAAAATTTTCCCTCCGCCTTTTAACGAAATTGGCGCTTCGCGCGTACCGCGTCTGAACCTAAAATGACCCCTTTCTCCGCGTTTGATACAAAATGGCCACCAGGGTGCTAAATATAGAGGGTAATTAATTCTTGATTAATAATTTCCTCAACTGTCATCGTATGAGGAAGATCTCCTGAGATACAAAAAATGTATCTCAGGAAAAAAAAAAGAAACAGGTCGACCAGAGATTTGCGCTTTCTCGAACACTGTTTCCAATCGATTATAAAACACGAAGTTCATTGATTTTTCATGATATAATTTATTGATTTTTTTTTGCCTTTTTATAGGCGCAGCGCAGAATTGTTTGAGCAATAGGAGAGGGTTTCCACAGAAGTGCGGTTATAAATCTATGTCGCTCTATACCGCTGACTCTCATATACTCATTTTGATTCTTTCGGGCAAAATGTAATACATCATGCTGTTGTCACTAAAATTTCAGAGTAGAGTCATTATTTTTTTCTTGTTGCTGATTTGAAGAAAAAAAAGAGTTTTAATGCCAAACAGTCGCTATGCAAATAGGCATGTGGTTTTTAAATGTCACTTACATCACAGTAACTGAAGAAATCAATTGACTATGTGCTTACAATACCATGAATAAGCAAAATATGAAAAAGTATAGTCGTTTTTACTTAACACGGGCGCTGTAACAGAGGTATCTGAAATTAAAAGCGGAAGAAATCTGGCGATAAATCCGGGGGGGAGGGGTCGAGGGATTACCATGAGTGTCAATGACTTCTTAAAACAACCCATAACATATGAAAAAGATGAGGAGTTTTTTTAAACACTCGTGCTCAGTTGACTATGTGGTTACGATACCATAAATCAGGAACAAGCTAATGCGTTTTTACCACTGCCACACCACTGGTTTAGTAAGTTTAGGATTTAGTATCATATGGCAATCAGGCAGTACGTCATATGTTGACTGATGCATGTTTTAATCTATGTTTAGCATTTGGTGCTATGTGGCAATTAGTGTTATACCATATGGTGAAAGACGCGCGTTTCAATCTGTAACAAAAGATGAATAATGAGATTGTAATTATGTATCACCCTCAAAGTCAGCAATTTGGAGATTGGCCTTTTTTTCTCCACAAGTTCGCCATATGTTTCCTAGACGACGTTGGCAAACATGTGATTGTCGAATTCAGAAGCAGAGTCGAAGTTGTCAAACTTTGCATCCCCAGCCCGCAACTGCAACTCCTCTTGTGAAAATTCTTGTTCCACCCACACTAAATCTTCCGGACGAACAAACATGTCACAATTCAGCAATTTACTACAATATTAAGCAATGCTGGTATCGGTAAAAACAGCAATAAAACAGATCACAAAACATTAAACAAAACATGTATCCGACTAAATATTCCCAGTTTGTTTCTCTGGCTTATCGCAAACTTGTACTGTCTTACTCAGGCAAAAAAGGTATTTATCGAAGGTTTGTAAATAATAACTAGTAGAGAAACAAAGAAGTGTTAATATACATCCGTAGTTTTTTTTTCGAAACTTTAAGCCTCGGTTGCATTATTTTGTCACATTAGCAGATCTTTGTTGCCTGGTTACGGCAGACAGCTCGAAATAATTGTCGAACCCATAAGATGTGATAGGTTACATGCAGGGATGCATACAGAAGCAAGGCATGGGGGAAAAAAGTCGTCGTTACTCAGTATCTGTAGTATGCGCTAGCTGTAGGCAGCCACTGAAAGTTGCTCAGGCCTCTTGCAATAGCTCAGCAGCTACTCAACGCAAGTCTGATTTTGTGGGTCACCAATCTTTTAAGCGAGCTCTAATTATTATCAACACACAGGACTGTTGAATGAGAACACAAGCTAATTTCAATTGGATATTCTGGTTGAATATTTTGATTTGATCCATTTTCGAAATTAATAATGAATGGTGGAGAGATATGAAAATGCTTCCGTCATGGACAAGCATACATCGATAAAAGAAATGCCAGTCGCGGGAACCGGTGAAGTCCCACAGTCAGACACCTGGAGGTGTGTCATACAGTCAGAAACGTAACTGCACCTGAACAGTTCCATTGGATATTTTTGTTAGGATTATTTCCATTGTTATGAAATTTAAGTACAAATATTATTGTACTTCGTATTTTTCCGTCTACTATCCGCCATGAATGTTGTTATTTCAGATACCGCAAAAGGAAGTGCAACATATCTTGACATGGAATTATCGCAACTAATACTGGAATCACAAAATAAAGATCTGGAGGTGGAGTGCCAATGCCTGAAGGATAGAGCGCGCAGTGATGAACGGCTTAATGAAATGCCACCCTTTTCTTTTCAGTGTTTTAGTAATTCACAGGACTGTAGTGGGCTACAAGGGGTTTGCCACAACAACAGGATAGAATCTTTTCAGGCAGCGACAAGGACCAATCTTTCCGACTGCCCACAAGAAGCAGCTTTCGATCCCTCAAATAAGCTCAATAAATTAAACCTCACGGGTAATGAAACTGTTACTCAAAGTAACACCAGTTTAGAAATAAAATCGCCGAGCGATTTCTATAACGTCGGAGATTTTTGGATTCAGCAAAGTTATAGTGAAATAACCATGGAAACCGATGATATTTTTAAAAATAGTGTCGTGCCTGACAATATACGTATACCAACGGCAAAACTAGGATATAAAGCCCCACAAAAGGTTGTCGGCCCGTACAGGAATACTTTTAATACATACCATATTTTGTCGCTATTGGACGACGAATTAAAAACAAGAAATGATTGTACAGGATATATTAACTGCCCCTACAATACGGGCGGCAAATTGAGCAAGAATACATTTGAAGAAAATGATATTCAGATTGAATTGAAGGGTGTGCCTGATGCCAGAAAAATATCACGGCATCCGGCACACCTCTATAATGGAATGAAACAGACAAATCAATGTCGAAAGTGCGGTGCGAAATGTTTTTTTGACGCAGATGAAAAAACTTACAATGTTGAGTGCCACAAATGCGACATAAGTGAAGCCGATATAAATTGTTCTGTCTGGCGCTCTTCCTTAGCGAATAAAACACACGGCCATTGCCAAGCTTTAGGAAATAAAAGATATGCATCTGCTGCAGAATTAAGTTCCAATCATATCGTTTGCAATCAGGGAATTGCCAAGCAACTTTCTATTGATCCTTTACTGGCAAAATCTCGGATATGTTTAAACCAAATCAATAGGACTTCACGCAAGACAAAATCCGATAGTAATCTACTGCATGTTAAAGGTGGAGCAAATAATAGTTACGCACTAAATAAACCCTCTACCCCCTGCGCATGTACGTTGCATTTTGCTGGTGGAAGTGACAATAATTCTCCAACCCCTCTGAACGCAATTCCTATGAGTCACAACAGTACCTTTAATTACATTGAGAGGCAATTACACGATGATGCATCTTCCCTTAACAACGAGGGCAAATTCCTTTCGAAAAAAAATTATGCAGAAAATAACCCAGAAGCAAATGCTGAGTCCACAGGAAAGAACAGCTGTGCTTTCTTTTCTTCCCTAAACGAGGAAAACCCCTGGAGTACTCGTCAAGGAAGATTTGGTTCGTATCTATCTATTGCAGAGTATCACAGCAAAAACAGTGTTTCTGATAACGAAAATATGGTGTTTGATACAATGTTAAATATAAGGGGTGAAGCAAAACTTGGACATAACCGGTGGCGGAAGTCCGCTTTTGTAACACATGGCAATACTGCTTGGTCGTCGCCCACGTGCCCACTTAACTATAATAGGCTTTCACGGTATCAAGAAATTTGTCCAGCGGTAATACCAGATAAGCCGGATACCATATGTTCCAAGAATGTGTCTAAAAAGCGTACCATCACTCCGAATGCTAATGACACTAACTCCGGGGTTGCACCTGTTGAGGATGTTGCATTGTCTTCGGGCAAACAACCAAACAAAAAAGCGTCTATCAGAGAGGTTAAATCCACAGAGGAATATACACGAGAAAAATGTGAGTAATTCATGCTTTTAATTTATGCGGCTCAGGTAAAAAAGGTCAGGTGCTGATTACTAAAGCCTGAAGTCTCACTCAGTGTATTAACAACAGGAACATCCTTTGGCGATTTCAAAAAAAATAAAATAAAACGACCGCTTAGAAATGGATGTTTCTCCAGCCATTATCCAAAAATGTGAGTATTGTGTGAGTTTACGTTTTTTTTCTTAAATCTTATTGGATCTTAATGGCCTGCTATTGTTCGTAATTGAAAGCCTCCAGGCGACTTAAACTGCTGAAACAGACATAAGTACATTGTGTGTGGCATGTATTTGCGATCGTTCTGGGTAAACCCCGCCCCCAACCCCCTCTTGTGTTTGATATGTTCCACGGAAGGAAGTGATGTGCTGGTAACTGGGAATCTAACGAAACATGCTCAATTCACATGATGACCCAGCTGATTTCAATTAGTTTTCACTGCTTACCGTTTTCAACTGCACATCGGAATGGTGTGTACATAAGCCTCAAAAGCGTACTGAAGAGTAAACGTTCCTCAGTTTCGTGTGTTTTTCTGTATCCAACAAAGACACAGTTACATATTAGTCAATGCGAAATTATACACCTTTTAGTGCCCGAACCAATCATAACCATGAAATTTTCTTCTTTTTAACTTTTTGAATAAATTAGAGCAATGAATGTACAACATTTAGCCAAACGATATTTAGCTGAGCGACTTTAGCCGAGCGACATTTGGCCTAAACTATCGTTTTATTTCGTAAAACGTTTTTTTTTTACTGGTAAAAGCGTAGTTCGCGCTCCACCTTTAGACGGGATTTCCCTCGATTTGCGGTAAGTGAAGCATAAATTGTGAATTGAACTTTTCTACATGTGGAGGCGTACAATGTAAATAGACATTGTCAAATATTGCCTTATAAGGCAATGTTGGAAACACTCACGTGTTTGAGATCTGGTGGCATTAGATTACCCACATTCCTTTTATTTATCTGAGAGCCCCACTGCTGAAGCGGGTTTAAAAAGTGGGGATGGATTTGGGAGGGTTATGGGAGGTCTAAAGGTGGAGAACGCGAACTACGCTTTTACTCGTAAAAAGCGTTTTACGAAATAAAACGATAGTTTTACTACGCAAAAGCTAACTTCGGTTATCCCCACCTTTAGACGGGATTAGAAACTGACGTTGGGTAAAACCCGCGAGGCATGCCTTGTGTAGAAAAATTCTTTCAAATACACACTTTTACCAATATATGTATTGAGCGAAATAAAAGACATCAAAGTACCTTGAGCTGTTTTAATGTTTTAATGAGTCTTAAACAAGTTAACAGCCTTGATGCACAATGACATATATACCGTAAGGTAAAACGAATAATACTGAAAGAACGATAGTTTCAATATAAAACCTATATGGGTAGAGCCATAACTAGAAATGGCTCTAGTACTTGAAAAATAAACCATGTGGTTCTGATCAGGTGGGTGGAGCCATTCATAGTAAATGGTTCTATCCACCAGGAGCCAAGTGGCTCATGGGTATAGTTATGTGGGAAGCGCCACTATCTAAGTGGCTCTACCCATTGCCTACTTGATTCACTCCCCCTTTTCCTTTGAAAGAGGGATAGACCAGACTTCTTTGTTTAGCATTTACAAAGGCGCGCACAAAGACAGTGGGAATGACCCGGCTAAGACAAAGTGAATACTCATGTGTCTAACTATCATCCCCTCCGACCTCCCATGGATGGAACGCCCAACCGATGACGGTGACATACGAACAAACTGACTGATTTACGAATGTCTAAAACATAACATAATTCCTTGATTGTAGATAAATCACACGATCTCGAGAATAAAACAGTCTGCATACTCAAAGCACTAGAGATCAACTTAAAATGTAATAATTGGTAAAATTGATTATTTGACCATTTAAAACAAAATAAGTCACATATTCCGTCCCACTCTACTTAACATGCAATGAAGTGGATGAAAGAAAATTTTTCCAGTACTCAGTACGGCAATACGGGATGAGAAGTGGGGAAAATGCCTCTACCCACTTCTTAAAGCTGACCGACGGCCTTAGCGTACGGAGCCATTTAATTCAGAAACCGTCTTTAAAGTCCGTGCTCTTTGGCTCTCTGGTGTTTTCCCCCTCTGGCCCTGGATTTTGGGGATTGCTTGACACCTCGTCCCCACCTGTTTGCTGTGGCTTCTCTCTGGCCTTGATTGTAGTTCTTGCTGTAACAGGTATAGGGTTAGAGATTACTTTTTCTGCTGCTATAAAAGGGCCGATTTAATAAAGACCTGTTGCTTCGTTTTTCAGGTAAAACGTGATAAAAGTGTTTGGGGAGGACCAACATCCCGTGCGTAGCATATCATCTATTTAAACATTATTTAAGGCATTCAAAGAATTAGCCACTGGGCTTTAGAATAAGCCTCTAAAATTATCCTTTTAATGTAATTAAACACAGTTTGTTTAGGAAAGTCTCTGGATACGTTAGGCTTAAAGGAAATGATTAACGCTGTCTGACTTGGCGCTCTGTAGACCTTGGATAACTCCATGTGTTTTCTCAGGGGGCGTACAGAACACATTGTGGATGGCGGTTCTTCCTGTGGCGTAATAGTGATGAGGGTTGAAAGTGTTATCTCCTCAAACATCCCTGTCACTTTTGTGGCTATGTGGGTCTTACCCATGAAGGAAGGGTTAGGCTTAAGAATCACCGAATCCCAGGAGCCATTTACTTTAAAAACTTTTTTGTTCTATGGCATGAAGTTCTCCTCTTCTCTTACCTAACGCTAGCGCTAGGAAAAAGGTGAATTTTAGAGTAGACCATTTTGGGGAAATGTTTATTTCGTCAAAGATTTCGCTATTGGTCATAAACCTGAGAATAGTTCTAGGTCCCATTGTGCGGGTAACACTAGTTTAAAGTGCTTGATTAATTTGGAGATAGACGAATCCTCCCCTGGATAATAGCCTGATACAGGTTTGACCTTTGCTGTGATCGCTGACCTATGATCCTCTATGGAAGAGGGTGTTAGATGTAGTTCTTCATATAAGAAATTTAGAAAGTCTGCCACGACCCCTAAAGAGGCTTTGAATGGGTCTAGCTTTTGTACAATACACCAATTCGGGAACTTGTTCCACTGTGATCGATATATCTTCGCCGTGGAAGGTTTGTATATTTGTGTCGTTTTCTTTATTACCCCGTCTGAAATACCTTGATCTTTCAAGAAAGGGGGATAGGTACCACGCCTCCAGGTCTAGGAGATGGGTTGGGGTGAATGTGCTCCCAGTGGGGTTGATGTAGCAGTTGCCGATGGCAAGGGATCTGAAGGTTCCTCTCTACTTTGAACCGTGACAGCAGGATGGACCAAGGGGCCGCTGGTTGGCAAGGGCTATCAGGATAAGTCTGCTTCTGGGGAACTCCAGAGCGCTGAGAAGTGCCTGTTTTAGAATGATCTGTGGAGGGAAGGCATATAGCATCCCCTCGGGCCATTGGCATTTTAACGCGTCTATCCCCAAGGTTCTTGGTTCTGGGCAGGGGAGTCGTATTTTTTAAGCTGGTGGATTAGGGGTTTAGCGAATAGATCCAGATAGGGCGGGCTCCATGGGGACTGAGCTACTAGCCACTGGAAAGAGTCCTGGTTTAAGTACCATTCTGTCTGTACTACACTGCACTACCCTGGCCATATCTGCCAAGATATCCAGTTTGCCGGATATGTGGTCTGCTGAGAACCATATCCCGTGACTTCTTGCAAGACAAAGGATTTCCCCTGTCAGCTGTGTCAACTGGCTGAAAAGGTGCCTCCTTGCTTGCGAAGGTAAGTCACTGCTGTTGAATTGTCCAGCATTACCTTTGCTGACCTTTTCTCCAGGTGGGGATGCCAACCATACAAATTTCAGTTCTAGCCAGTTTATGTGTTTGGATTTCAGGATTCGCTGAGTGATCAGGTGTCTTTCCAAAGCATTCTCTCGAAGTAAAAGTCCCGACCCTCGGACGATGCGTCTGTCTGAATTGAAAGTACGGGAGTGGGAGGTTTGAATGGGCAACCCTGTGGTAGACATTTTGAGGGTATCAACCACTGCAGGTCCTCGATTGGCTTTAAGGGAGTGATTACTAATCTGTGACGACCCCTGAGTCGCACTACAGCTGGCACTGCGTTAGCGACCCCAGCACTGATAGAGAGGGCCAGGAATGCTTCTTGTTCTGGTTCCTCGCATTAAGAAGTCAGTTGGATGGTTGGCTCTTCCCTGACAGCGTAGGTTTTGCCGCTTACATCCCCGCTAATCGTTTAATTTCCTTTATTACGTTCCTAAATGGGATATCCTCTGGTAGGATGCGCGATACATCTGTCACCGATGGGGGCAGAGTGCTATCCTGGGATGGTATGGTGAGGGGAGACGGCGTACGGACTCGCCTGCCTGCTGCAGCTGAGTCCGTCCAATGTTGTTATCCTTTTCTGGGTGATCCAAGGCTATCCATGAGTCAAATAGGTTGGGTGAATGATTCCACTTCCCCCTCCTGGCACTCCTCCTCCGAGTCCAACTCTTCGTCCTCAAAAGGCGGATGTGACGGCTCTTTGTCCTCCTATGTTTCCTGGTCATCCTCCACCGGTAAAAAAGACTTGTCCACACCACTGGGGTGACCAGGAGAAGGAAGCTAGCTGGTGTCTGTATCCCTGGGCTGTACTGGCTAGGTCTGTCCAGACAAAGGGAGGCCCAAAGGCTCGTCATTAACAGCCTATGTTTCACTCATTGACGGTCGTGATGCTGCCGCTGCCGCACGGGAGCCTTACTCGAAACAAGGGAACGAAGCCTTCTCTTCTATGGCTTGCATCGCCGCCATCTCTCTCGCCTACATTGGGTCTGGAGTCGCCCCGAGATCTGCTATTGAACTGGTGCTGGCCGGGAAGGATGTCTGGGGCTCCAGGCTTTGCCACAGGGGGATGCCTAGCTCTCCCTCCTGTAAGAACAACACCGGTGATTCGTTCTGTTTAGTGTTCTTAACTGTTACTATTCCGCTCACCGGCCTGGTACTCCTGGTGAAAGAGCGGTGACACGGGGCTTTAGATGAACGCCATGCTTCTTACAAGTCTCCCTGTCTTAAGTATCCTACTCGGTTACAGTTTCCAAAAATGTGTCTTCACTGTTTCAAGTATAAAAAAAGGAATTTGGGTAAAAAATCTGATGTTACAGATCTCAAATACGCGAGTGTTTCCAACATTACCTTATAAGGCAATATGTGACAATGTTTATTCACATTGCACGTTCAATTCACAACTTATGCGTCTCTTACCGCAAATGAGGGAAACCCCGTACAAGGTGGAGATAAGCGAACGTTAGCTTTTGCAAAGTAAAATTGGCATCTTCGACATTTAGTCGATATTTATAGTTGTGGGTGATATATTTGTAATTGATTCGTCAAATTGTCAGTGATATATCTTTAATTGATCGGTCTGACAGAAAAAAATGAAACATTCTGTCTCCATCTCTTTTCACATGCGAATACCCCTCAGATAGCAGCTTTGGTATCCAGACATTTGGGCCAGAGATATTTGAACCAGAGACATTTCGACTAGAAGGCTTTCGATACAGAGGCTTGATCTTCTGCATTTTGCGACACTGTTTGAGACATAATAACACTAAAAGGCTTTCTTTTAGAGCTCGCTAAATAAAGGGAATGCGCTAGCTCCGTGCTCTTTTCAAAGGGTTAAACAACAATAACAGTTAAAACATATAGTTTTCAAGTTTTCAAAACTCATCGGCCCTGTTCATATCGCTGGCCCCAATGTCATGGATTCACAGCTTTAGGTTTTAACTGTTCATTGTTGCATTTTCCATTGAAGATAGTGTATTTTTTTCCAATGAATGTGTTCAGGGGAAAAGCTGAGTTATCCGATGGTCTTTGATACTTTGCTTCCATGACTTTTAATTGCAATGCGACCATAATGGAAAATCTCGCGTGGTTGATGGCCCGATTAGAAGATTAATAAAATAATGTACAATTTCAGTGTCATGTGTTTATTGTATCTGTCAATTGCAATTCGATGAATTTTGCAATTGTAGAGCTTTTTCGTAATATCTCCAGCAATTGATTATTTAAACGCTTAATGGATGAACAGATATTTGAAATCAAGATTTGAAATCGAGCACAAGTGCAAGGACAAGCAATTAATGCGTTGACAGGTACTGTCGTGATTGATGGCTTAACTGCTGAACACATTTTCGATAAATATAAAAGATAACACCCACACTAAATAAATTTCAACTAAATATAGTAGATGGAAATTTAGGCTGAATGTCACTCGGTTAAATGTCGCTCGGCTATTGTCACTCGGCTAAATGTCGGGATACTGAAATTAACCACCGATAGAAAAAGGTTCGAAATACTATTTAAAGCACCTTGCTGTTTTTCAAGGTCGATGCAAAAAAAAAAAAAAACAACAACAAAAGCTGTTAGTCAGTCAGACTAGTCAAACGCGATACACAGCTCCCTAAACTTCCAAAGCCTATCACTATGTTTTCTTAAGTGCATTGCAAATGTACAGTATACAAAGAATCACAGAAAAATGAATGTATTGAAGCTGTGGGTTCAGAATAGTGTAGGTGTGACACGATACCCTTGAAATTCACTCGTGTCTGAGCCACAAAACCCCTTTCGAAATACACAGGAAAAAATTATGTAAGACAATGGTAGTCGTAAACCAGGTTCAGAATTGAGAAGATATATGTATGTGTAGCGAAACAAAGTTGTCTATGGATGTCTAAATTTTTTATGACTGTTATGATGAAAGGTACAGCCTTAGGATTTCCCACAGAGGTCGTCTTGGGATACCAGGAAGTATGTAAATCCCACGAACGAATGAGATCAATCTAAGCTTCCGCTTTTTTCTTTCCCTTTCAGTTTTTTAGTGATGATTGATGAACTTGTTAATCGATCCTATTTGCTGTTACAGTGCGGCATAGAAGCGAGGAAGATCTGATGGTGCTCAAGGAGAACTTTCAATTTCAAATTCAAGGTAAAAAGAAATTAAATTTTGAACATAGTTAAAATATAGAGGGCGCTCCTGTGTCAGAAGCAGGTGCTGTCTTGAGTGCAAAATTGTGGTGTGGGAGCGTTTGGTGAGGCAGGGGTGGGGATCGTTTCCCTGGGCAGGGTGGAAGAGGCTATAAAATAGATGTGGTGATCCGTTATACATTAGAGTGAGCAGCAAGATCTGTTGCAATCTGCAGAGTGTGACAAAAACAATGCAGTCTATCTCTCTCCCCTCACGGCAGGGGGGCTGGGGAACATTAGACTGTATGAAAAAGGGGAAAAAGGAAAAGAGGGGAAAAAGGGGGAGGAAAGGGGAAAAGGGGGAGGAAAGCGGGAAACGAAAAAGACTTTCTTTAATTTGTGTTTTATCCATATTCACAAAATAACACCTAATAATAGCACAATACAAAGATTTTAGACAAAAAATGTGTCTCGCCATTCCACATTTGGAATAACAAATGGCCAGGTCTTGAATACTGCACACATGCAAATACCAGCACTGCGCCCCCCTGCCCCTAAAAAATGTGATATATTAATGAAGGTTGAACGTGCTCTGAACTTTCTAGGTGGTCTTCAACCAGATCAACCCAAACAAATGTTACAAAAACGGCAAGCAAAAAAAAACCTGTTATAACTAGAGCGGCAATTCGCTTCTTCTAAGCGAATTAAGTGATACACTTGGAAATGTATAAAGCTTTCTTCATTGTTAACGCTTATAGAAATCAAAACCTTTAACGAATGGCAAGTCAGCGCAATAAACTAAACTGCGTAAGGGAGGGACTCTTAGTCTTCAAAGCTGAAGACCGCAAAGAATATTTACCCCCCCCCCCAAAAAAAAGTGCTTAATTCCGAAACACCGTTCCTATAAAAGCAATTCAGTTGAAAGAAAACTACGGAAAAATAAAAGTAACGCGAAAGATCACTTAAGTTTGAGAATTCGAAATGTTCGCTGATTTCTTTGAACTGAAAAAATCTGCCAGAACGGATATCCCCGACACTCCTATAAATTTTCGAATTTGTAGCTATTCGCGTTTTTGACGAGATCCAAGGAAACCATTTGCACGGGGGGGGGGGGGGGGGACTAGACCGTTTTTGTTACCGAGTATCGAAAATTACACTTGAGACCTTAAAAATAACGACACTTAGTTGCACTTAGACTTTACTAAACATATATTTGTCCCAGTAAACATTCCGATACCGATATAACGTTGACCTCTGCTTACAACGGCGATCGGGCCACAGATTAATGTCTAATCAACGTCTTTGGTACAACGTTGATTAGACGTCGACTAAGCAGCCTTGTTTAGACTTAGCTTTTGATCACAACCAAGCTACAACTTTCTGCCATGTCCAATCAACGCCTTTAGTTCAACGTTTAAAAGGCGTTGGAAAATTAATGTTATACAGACGGCGAAAACTCGTTTATAAATTCGGGGGATTTTGGTTAAAGTCGAATAATCGACGTCTTTCTGACGTCGGCAGCCAGACGCTGTTTCGATTCCCATGATCAACCAAGAGCCGACGTTTATCCGATACCAGGTGTATGGTCATGAATATTGGTGTTGCACAATCTTGTGAAAAATCTTTAAAAAATCATGGGCGGTTGCCTCTTTACATGCGAAAAGGTTTCATTTTCTACCCAAATGACTTACCAACTTGAGCTTAAACCTGAATATGGCAAAACTAAGAAATAATAGGTGATCAAAAACGGAAGAAAAGAAGCATGGAACTTTTAATTTTGAAATAAACCTTGAACCTCTTTAGAAAATACAGGATAACAAACGATAACAAAATTTAAAAAAAGTAATAAAGGGATATAGCTAGTTAATGAAAATTCTCATCTTGCTGTCATTTAAATTGCGAAAACAACTTATTATTACTTCTGCATATAAAATAACTATTTTGCATTGCTTGGCCACTACTTACAAGATGGATTGCAAATTCCCTAACGAAACGAACACTGCCATTCATTACCATATGGCTCCAGCATCATGGCAAAGTACTGAAGGCTATTGATTTTTTTTTTGCAACGTCATTGAAAAATGAAACTTTCCAAGTGCAAGTATTACTGCAACGTTAGAAAAGTTTGGCTATTGTTTTGGTTTGGCATGTGTTGTCGTGATCATTGATTCAAAAGAAGCGGAGGTTAAAAAAAGCAGATCAATGAGATGACGATTGGACATGTGACCTGTCATGACAGACTGTTATCACTTGAAGACAATATTTTTTTGTGATTTGATATACTTGTAGTGGAGTGATCGTTAATCAGGTATTTTTACGATGGGTCTAAGAGGACACAAATTTCACTATGTCACATGAAGTTTCGTTCAGTGCAGTTCACCCTAATTTCACCTTAATTCATTGTATCGGACATGGTCAAAGTCAAAAACGGAAGTTCATTTTCTGGAAAACGTTAGAGATAGAGCGATTCTGAGCTTATTTTCGACCCTTTGGGCCTAAAGGACGATATGTAACAGGCACATTGGTGACCTTGACCTGCTTTGCCATGGTCAAAGTAAAAAACCGGAAGTGGGCCATTATCTCGAAAACGGTTAGAGATACAGCGATTTTGAGCTTATTTAGATCCATTGGGCCTAAAAGATCATATGTAAGAGGTACCTCGGTGACTTTGACCTCCTCGGCCATGGTCAGTCAAAAACCGGAAGTGGGCCATAATCTCGAAAACGGTTAGAAAAAGAGCGACTTTGAGCTTATTTTCGACCGTTTGGGCCTAAAAGACGATATGTAAGAGGTTAAGAGTTCAGAACCGCATTTTTTGTGACCAAAAGTGTAATTTTTGCTACTCGCTAGCGAAAACGGTCTAGTTTCAAATTATTTTTTTGCGCACTGCCACAAATTGGCCTCATGAAGCCAGTGAATTTCATTTCATATTTAATGTAATTTCTATATAATTTCATTGAGTGAAGTGCACTGAAATTCCACAAGATGTCACTCCTAATATTTCATTTTATTTGGCTGTAATTTCAGTCGTTGAAGTGCCCTGAAATTTTACTGTATTCCAATATATTTACGGTAATGTCACTGTAATTCCATTCAATTTCACTGTAATTTCGCTGTAGTTTCAGGTTAATTTACTTCAGTGCAGTGCACTTTTGTTCCCTATCGCCAAACCATTTCAGTTAATCATGCAGCATGAGTTCCCCGAAAAAAAACGCTTAATAGTACTGTTGGTATTCATTCATTTGACGCATGGTCAATTAGGAGACAACCTCGTTTTTGCTCTCGTTTTATTCCAAACATTTTTTTTCAAGGCGAAAATGACATTTATTTGCCATGGTAGCGAATGCCTATATGTCCCAAGTAGTATGTTACTAGAGGATACATTTACCACACAAAGAATTAAGAATTCACCTGCATTTAATACAACTCTCAAAACGTTTCCTTACAGACAGGCATTGTAGTGTTTTACACACTGAATCTCCCTGGATTCTCTTCCTGACAGACATTGTAGTGTTTTACACACTGAATGTCCCTGGATTCTCTTCCTGACAGATGCTTTTTTGGGATACAATTGCTTCAACAAAATTGGAATTTCTTAAAGAATTTATAAACTTGGTGTGATAATATTATGCTTCTTCACACTCCATGCTTCATTGTTTCCTTTAAATATTTCCACTATTTTTCACCATTCTACTAGCGTGCTAGAAATCAGAATGAAAAATATTAGCATTGCGAATGTCGAAGTTGCACCAAATACATAGACCAAAGAAATGATATATTGCAGTTAACTTCAACAGAAATAGGTAAATGTTAGGAACTCGAAAACTTTTAGTCATATTGAATCCAGTAGTTTTAGTTTACTATGTAATAAATTTTAAAACTCAGTGTGTTCTGCTGACACTGTTACATGTTAAATAGTTTATTTCAAAAATGAAACTGAGATTATTAATCTGATTTGCCAAAATTACCCTTTGTAGATAAAAAAATAATAGAAGTTTTGACGCAAAAGGACTATTTATATTATTGGTTCACGAAATGAGTTCTGAACAAGTGAATTTCCCGGGGTAGTTAACACCTTTCACTGGAACGGCTACAACGAACAAGGCTCTCGCAGGCCTAGAATTTGTTTTCTGTTTGGAAGTATCGAGGCCTGAGCTAAAAGTGGGGCTGACATGTATAGAACCAGGAAAAGGGGTCCCAGTCGAAATCAAAGGGTCCACGCGATCTCCGCTAATTCCTAGCCGTGCTCTTGGATGAGTCTTTTATTAAATCTGCTGATTGGCCTATTTCATTATGCATAAAAATATTTTACGTCTTTTTGTTACCTTACGAAATAAAAGTATGAAATTTGATTAACTTGCTCACCCATTAAAAATATTGGTCATTTTGGGTAGAAATTTTTGCCCTTAAATGTGTGAAGCTGGTACATTACTTTTGCTTCGTACGCCATTCTTAGTTTTGTCAAGAACATTTGTTTCTGAATTTCCCCGTGTTTCATACCCTTTCACAAGGCGTTTTTCTGTTTATGTATGTCTGGCAGTTGTTTTATTTGATATATACAATTCAGTTTATTCTTTTCATAAACCCAAGGCCAATATTACACTCCTTCACAACCCTATTTTTACGTAACACGGGTAACATTTCGGCTAGAGACAATTTGGCCAACGACATTTTGATCACAGTCGGTTAGACCACAAATAAAAACTACGACACTTGGATCACAATCAGAAATAACTCTTGTTCATAGTTTTGATTGTTAATGTTATTATATTTATGTTTCTTGATATTTAGATTGTATTCTATGACGTTCGTTTGAATGCGACTAGTGAAGTTTCGTTCACTGTTAGATAACGCAAAATTTACCTATTATTTTTTTGTAGTGGAGTGCATTGTTACTTGGGTGCGTGCTGTAGTGCACATTAAATATCGGGTCGTTGTTCAAAAGAAAAGTTCATTACATACCCCCCTGGAAATTCTATTTACTTTTCCGCATTGTTTGCAGCGCAAGCTCGTTAGCTCATGTAATGAATCATGGTGTTCGGGAAGCACACATAGCTGGGAATACACAGATCAAGAGTTTATTTATATTCCTATATTATCTTTTTGACTTACACGGTACCCAGGAAATATTGGGACGTTCGATCAATGTTGGGTAGACTTCGCACTCGATGTCAGCTGAATTTTTGGTTTTGGCTTTTTTGGAGATTAACAAACATCTATCTTCCGACGTTCGATAAAGATTTGAAAATGAAGTTGAAAAAACATTTATCTCCCGACGTTGTACAGACGTGGAGAAAGCAACGTTGAACAAACGTCGGGAAATAATTAATCTAGAATTACCATCCAAACAACAACAACCAAAGTGTGGCCCGTCTCTCCGTCACAGCAACTCACCCTGGTTCATCCTGTAACACTGGATATCTATCAAGGCGATCTCCATAAATATTTTTCAAAAGTGTCTTAGGAACAACATTAATGGCTGCCATTTCTGGTGAGCGGTAGCACGAGGAAGTTCTTCTTTTTTGTTGTGAGTCCGACCTCTATACAACGTCGATTTTCCGACGCCTATCGAAAGTCAATTTTCTCAATTAATTCAACGTTGCACCAAAAAGGTTCATAAAACGTATAAAAAGTTGCGTTTTGGTTGCCACGAAAGAACAACTTCAGAACAACGTTACTTATCGTCTATTCAATGTTATGTCGAGAACATTGATAAGACGTTGACGTTGCTCTATGGTTTTGACCAATCACAACCTAATTGCCCAGAGTTAATGTCGTAGTTTGGTCGGATCGACGTCTCTACATCGTGTCGATGTTTGATGGACTTTGGAATGTTTACTGGGTACTTAGAAATTATCAGTTTTAAACGCTATTAAATCCTATTTTGCATTGATTGGGTACTGTCAGATACCAATGCCTTATGCTAGCATTAGAAACTAATTGCTACTTCACAATAAATGTTAAAGAAGACAACATTATAGGCTGGGGCCCACAATATGTATTAAGTCTAGAGCTGACCTTTCATATGATTTTGTGTGTTTGTAGCATTAGCAATAAACCATAATGGATTTTGCATTGAGTGTGTCCAATAAATTTGAGAATATGAATTCATTATACATTTCGTTAACGTTTGTAGGCAGCAGAAAATATACAGAAGCAAAACAAAAAATCCAGTTTGTTTTATTGAGAGGTAGTTTGAAGTGGTTTGTTTTTCACAAATTAATTATTTGACACTTTTCTCGGCCAAATTGCGTGGGATAACATTTTATCAATATGTTTGTTTTATTTTATTTTAAAAGCGATGAGTGATATCCTTCTATGACCCGGAAATGAAATTGTAAGGAATAAAACTCTTTCCGCCCAGATTGTCTTATTTTTACACTCTTAATTGTTGCGATTTCTTGCAATTCTTCTGTCCTACATTTTTGACTGTGGAAAATGGTTTTCACAAGAAGCTACTCTGATCAAGTTGAATGAGTTGCTGACTAATGTGTGACCCTCTACCTGGAAAGTACTTTCCCTTTATGTGGAGTAACATAAAATAGGTCACGTATTATTCTCACTGTGTACATCAAACATCTTTACACTTTGTTTTTGGTGCTAAGGTCTGAAGTGTAAGAAGCAGGGACTCTTGGTTATACTCTATATTAAAAAATAAATAGCACTTTTCAGAAATGTAAATGATATACTCATGCAAAGGCATTTGTTGCTCGACGTAAACAAGATCAAATATCTGTTGCACTAATTACTTTAAAAGAAATCTTAACTTATATTATGCTTACCTTTGTCAAAAGTTGTCCTAGAAACACACCTAAATATATATCAACGGTTATGAGTTTGATCTAATTACAATAAAGAGTAAACACTTTGTGTACCCTAAAATCTGAAACAGGAGGTTTATTCTTGTAAAGTCAGTATTCTGTGTAAAAACATTGTTAACAATATCAACAATGAAAACAGCTATAATTAAAACCCACTCCAAAACTCTAATAACCAGTGTTTATTTAGAAATAAATAATCATAGTGCCACAGTATCTATTTAAAAATCTTGCAATTCCAAATGACTTTTTTCAAATTGCAAACCTCAGAAGTTTTAGAATCTTTATCGGTGATCATAACCTTTTTGGACGCGAAACATCAATACTTTGTAATGAACCTACCCATGTTTGTGCCAAACAAATGTATTTTGTGATCTTACGGAATACTTTGACATTTTCATTAATACCGCGACCTGTCACAATGCCTGACCATTCTTGTTGCGTTTATAATTTTTTTTCCTTGACTAGTCCTTTGTTTGTTCTTTATGGGTCTTGACAATAAATTGTCCAGATTCTCGTTATAATGGACGTAAAACCTTTTTTGCAGTGAAGCGTCATTTTCTATTATTCTTTGAATTACGAACCAATTTTAAACTGACGCCCTGTTTTAAGCGTATAATTCAACATGACAGCGACCGTGTTGATACTCTGGTGTTAGACTGGGTGACTTCCAGCAAAAACTGAAGCTGCAATAATAACAAATGGTATTAATACTCTTACTAAGCTAGTCAGTTGATTTTCTTTTCTTTAGTGTTAATGCAAAATATGTGGAGAGAAGTTTGTTACCTTAGATTTGCATCCAGATAAGTTAGGTCATGCTTATATTTTAAGATTGCTAAAATGAATTATGAAAGTTAAATAAAACTCCATATTAAGTACACACCTTTTTAAGACAATCGAACCAACGTCTGTGAGTTCAGCCAGCCTTTGGTAAACATAAACATAAAAAAATCCTCCCTGATAGAAGAATAGGTAAAATTCACAACCATGACAAATACATTACAGACATTCGAAATCAAATTCAAATCCCTTAAATTCAAACAAAAATGTGGTAATTTCAATTTGTCTTATATGAATTTACTAAACTTTGTGCTCCTTCCAAATACTGAAGTGCCAATAAAATAATGTAAATATAATGAGCCGTGTATTGCTAATATGAGTTGAAAGAAAATTTACTTTAAGCTTATCGATTAGCTAATCCCAATCAGCTCACATTATCTCCTTATTAAGGGCGTGAGGGTTAACTCACTTGCTTTGGACGTTGGTCAAGAAATTTCAAAGGTCTCAGTTTCAGCTAGAATCCAGGGTTAACAGAGTAATTACCTGCGCCCCAAATTTATTAGATTATCGAATGCATAGAGTTGCATCACTTATCATACAAATCAAAATTAACACCCAACGAGCTTTCTGGTCACCCCTTAAAATTTTTTCAGTTGATATTGAAGTGAGTATTTGAAAATATCGACAATCCAAATGTGAGTCGAACTGCAGAACGTCTTCCTAACCCTTCATTCCTAAAAAAAAACAATGAAATATTTAAATTTTAAAAAATATTTTAAAAAGTTTACGCATTAACGAATTATCACATTGTTAATGGTCATTTTATTACACATAAAGACTTTAATACAGTTGGCGCTATCCGCTATCCCTTATCGATGAACGTTATAACAATGCCATAAATGTTTCGCAATATGTAGCACTTGTGTTCCACATATCCATCTACTAGTTTTGCTGAGATTTTGTTTTATTTTACCATATATAGCTTTCACTTTTAACTTTCCAAACCGTTAAGTAATAGGAAAGACGTGTTGAAAATTTCTTATTATTTTAATTTTTATCATGTCATAATATGTCAGTTGGTTTCTCTATTTGCTTATTTATTTGTTTATTTTTAGAATACCAGTAATTAAGCCTGAAGGGTATATTGTGTTATAATGATATATGAGATATGATATCTCAATGTCGCATATCAATGGTCAAATGTTCCCTTACAATGTATTATTAGGATAACATAAATGCATGTATAATAATATGATTGACAGTTGTGTCTGCTGAACTGGTGCACCTGCTGCAGGAGCGACATCTGTTAAGAGAACGAGTAGACATGCGCCGAATAGCTGTAGATCAACTCTTGCTCACCAGTGCATGCTCTACATCACTTATGTCGGATAGGAAAAATGCTTTTCCATTAGACAACAGAAATCAATCTCCTACCAGTAGCTCTACTGACTCAGTTCAAAGAAGGCAAAGAGACCTGTTAGTGTGCGGCAATACAAACACTTTACCTACCCAAGAAGATACTTCTTCGTCAGAAAAAACATTTTTACTTCGAGATCAAACAAGATACAAAGCAAGAGAGTTTGAAAAGTTGCCAATAACGTACAGAAATTCATTCCACAGTGTGCCTTCGCTTCAGAGTATTACGGTGCCAAGAGCGTTACCTTTGATATCAACATCTAACAGTATTTACAGGAAATCTTTAGAATCTTCGCATAAAATAGAAAAGTTTATGTCAGACTACATGATAAGTTATAAATGTGAAAACGAAACATCGCGATCTAAAGCTTCTAGAAGATTAAGTTTAAAGGATTTGCCTAGCTTTGTTGAGGATAGAAGTTTTTTCAGTTATTAATAGCTTGCATAGGAAAAACTATGATAAATGTCATGCTTCATTTATTCTGACATGTGTTCTGGTAAAATGCCACATTTTCATCACACATGCGATATAGGTAAATATGCCAGGGCAAATATAAACAAAACACATAATCACTTTATGGCTAATCAATAAAATGAAGATATATGCTTGACAGATGTTAAATGCGCAATTGGAAACATGGTTAAATTGCACAAACTCCATAATCGCTCCATATCGTTAACATATACTTCCATTTTACGTCATCATGTGGTTTCTCTGAGAACCCCAAAAACTTGGGCAGAGAAAGCTTCCCTTTTATGAGGACTTATATTATTCACCAGGTTATCTTGACACTTCGGGTAGTGATATACTTGATTAATACAAAATACAAAATTATTTTCAAGTGAGATCTATTTCCTGAAAATTTGTCGAACACAAATTTAAAAATATTAGTTGTCCTTACCATCATAATGAGCAATATATTTTAGACAAAAGTCATGAACAGAAAGAATAGAGATAAATTTTGCCTGAAATGAAAAAGACGAGTTATTTACACATTGGTTTATGTTCTTACATTAACTTTTTTGTATTATCTGTTCCAATTCTCATGGAAGAACGCCAAAGTAAATTAAACTTGATGTGTCTGTATCAATCGTCGATTAGCTGTATGCGACTTTGCCTTATTTTGAAGGTTATTGATGCCACATCTCCGTAAAGGTCCTTGTTTCAGGAATGGCCGTCTCAACTAATATTGAAAGCTGTTAGGAGAGGCCCTGTGTAACAGCCATCTTATTGCCTGAACATATAATTACATTGTCATTACAACTGATAAAATTAAACAAACTGCTTTAAACATGCCCTTTTTTAGTAAAAACAATTACAAAATGTTTGGCATCTAAATTAGAAAAATTTAGAGATAACCCTAAAGAGTCAGGTAGGTTTGACCTTCTGCTGTAAATGTGATCAAAAGAATAAAAACACAAGCGATTTTCAAATACACTCAGTGATTTCATCAGACTACCAAATATATGTGTCATTATATAAAGTACTTAAATGTTATTACCAATTACTTGGAGACTATGTTTTAATCCCAAGATTAGTAACTTTTTATTGACATTCTGTTGATTTATTTGGTCATCATGTAAAATGTAGAGACACCCGTTTTGTCCAATTTTCCTCTGAACTTATAGCGTATATCACGCTCTCTCATAGTACGTCTCAACTTTTATTATTATTATTAATACTATTATTATTAATTGATTATTATTAACATGCGTGTTTTGTGCCTTGTTTTTCTGTAATTTTAAATTTTCATGTGATAAAAAACGTTTTAATTAAAATTAATTTAAAGTATAAAGTCTAGAATTTTCTTATATTCAAAGATATAAAACACAGAATCAAGAGTGGGTAGCACGGCACTAAGGAACATTCTTAATTCTCTCCTTATTTCTCTTCATGAACATTTTTATTTCTGTCTTATCTGGACAATTGTGTTTAACTATGGAAACGTGTAGTATACTTTCTTACTTGGACATTGGAGTATAATATTGCAAAAAAATAAAAAATATGACATTGTAAGTCAATGTATGATTTGCAATAGAATGAGATTAGATCAACAGAGTACGTTATTTGTCTTTACAAGAGTTACGTCATGAGATGTGTCATATAAGCGACAAAGCAATACGGAGAAGCTGCTTGTAGTAGCTTTATTAGTTTATGTTGCTTAAACCCAGTGTTAACTGCGCGATAAGTACAGCAGTAATTGACATCATGGTTTCAGGGAGTGATTTAGCAACTCGTGCCTGGATGCAAGGAAGTAAAGTTTGCATCAGTACTTACAAGGTTTTGAGTTCCGCTGAAAACAATGGGCTTTGTGCATGTGTTCACATACCAATTTGCGATTTTGTGTTCGTTTTAGTTTTTTTCATCAATCTATGCGATGTTTCTTTGAATGGGGTGTATCAAAACATACATTTTCTAAAAAAAATATATCTTCACAGTAACACTGCCGTTCGTTTGTGATGTTGGATGTGTGAGACGAGTGTTCATTGTAGCTGCATTTTGTGTGTTCTAGCCTACGTTATGTGATAACATGATTTTCATATAGAAGTTTAATGGGATTAAATTCTTTAGAAACATGGCATAAAGAACGTTTGTCTTATTCGTAATTTCTTCTTAAACAGAAGAACATTATGAAAGACGTCATTTTGTGAAATGACTCTCGTTGTATTTAGGCGTAAATTTGTCGAGAATGAAGAAATGTGAAATAGCTTTAACTGGCTGTGTTTGTTTTTCTTCTCAACAGCACACCTAACTGTCATCATTTCGCTGATTTCCATCTAAACTAGAATTTTTGCCTTATGTTTTGGACTATAACTACTCTTTACACGCTAAAAAAATTACAAAAATCAAAATACATAAGGAACGTATAAAAATATTTCTACTCAAGCTGTGTGGGATATGAATGAGTAGATATTATAACTCGAAACGCTCTAACCTAATTGCATCACTACATTGAATGGCCACATTCATAAATTGTATGAACTGCTATGTGCACTACTATGTAAGCTACTTGTGGATTACAAGGCCACTAGAACACATAAAGTTCTACAACATTAGTTTGATAAGAAGATTTATCGCTTCGTGTAACTAAACCTGGTGTTGTACTTAACCGTTAAAATGCAAGTGTTGCACACTTCCTTTGAGTACTTTATTACTTTGGGTACTTAGTAATTGATATACATACATTAAAACTTCAGCGTTAAACAACATCACTCCCTCAAAAACAGCAGATTTCTGAAACTAGAGGTAAATCTTTGCACAAAGATTTTTTATTTAAAAGGTTATCTCTGAAGAAAAGAAATTTCGCAAACAATTCTTCCAACTCTTCAATCTCCCAAATAAACGAGGTTATGTAAGGCAAGATGTTTGCTAACAGAATTACATGTTATTCTGTGCTGTGGAGTATTTTTAGTGCAATTGTCTTCTATATATGAGTCATAATTCCTCCTAAAACTGATTTTGCGAAGTTCTGTGTTACAAGATATCTCCTTTTTATTAATGGATTTACTTTGATGCTACAGTATTTTGCATTTAGCAGATAGAGTGAAGCTTTAATTTGTCTTTTGGTTGTAATCACACATGCTTCTTTCAATAATTTACCGAGACACAAAGGACAACTCCAAAGTCTCATAAACAAAAGTCATTGGCGAAATTAAAGGAGAAGCAATTCGAAATATACACGTTCTTAAAAATCTTTTATGGGATGTAATGGTGGCATTTATTTTAGCGAAAGAATCAGAATATATACAGATACTAATTTTATTCTTTTTGCTATGTATTTGTTTATTTTGATATAACAACTATTATCAGACTGAAGCAACAAGTATCGGAAGAAAAATGGATTGCTTAATAACTCAGCAATTTCTTATATTTATTGTAATATTATTGAATCTATTTCGATTTTTACTGGTGATGATACGAGCATATTAATTCGTTGTTTAAGTGTATGTTTTGATTATTTGTTTATGTATTTCAGAGATAAGTAGTGATAACATAAGCTTTTGCTACACATTGAATATTGATTCATTTGTTTATTTCTCTATAACATTCATTTGTTTAGCAATCAAACTACTTTAGTAATATCATTTCTAATTCTATTTACATTTAGAAAATTAATTCTATTTGTAGTTCAGATAACTGCAGAAATTGGTTTGGTCTACAATAAATATATTCGCTTTAATTACTTTTTAGTGTGCATGTTCTACGACATGTTTCAAACGTTTCGGCAAAACATTAACCAGTTTTCATTAACTAAAATAATGCTGTATCTTCAAATATTGATGTTTTGATCGTGATACCCGTACCATATTACCCTAACACAGCTTCGAGTGCGCGTGCTCAGCAGAGAAAACTCGCATCATTCTAGTATGGAAAAACGTACGAAACATATAAGAAGAATGCACTAAAAGTTTATTCTGTCTGCCATGGCGTATCTGTAAGATGTCAAAACTTTATTGGAATGTAGAAAAATTTATTCAAGACATTATTATAATGGGTTTCTTACACACAAAGAGCGCTATATCTATTTAAAAGTGATTTTGATGTATTTCTTCGTTGACGCCTATGTTTCTCTGTTTCTATGTTTATCCCCCAAAAACTAGAGTCCTGTTTTTACGTGAATTTCGTAGACGAAACTGTGGATCTTCTTACTGGTGTCTTAAAATTTCCCATAGAAAAATACTGTCAAATAAGGCATACCGTTAAACGAATTTATGAATTACAAAAGAATATACGTTTTTCAATCTTTCAATAATATTGCAAAAGGAAATATTATTTCCTTGATTGAAAACCCATAAAATAGATTTATGCTCATATATGGATATTTTGCCTTCCGATGTCGTTCACGTGTATGCAACATAATTATATCCAATCCCCTTCGCCTCGCCATTCTGGATACGAAGATGCTTTGTTTTGCAGCTCATAAAAACTGCTAGCACTGACAAAACCCTTCTCATGTGGCATGGTGTTAATTAGAGTGTCACTCAACTAGACGGGTTTTTGCAGGATGTCAATAAAATCTGCAGTGCTTCTTTGTCTTTAAGCACCTAAAACGCAGAATATGCATAAGCACATGCATGTTATCAATTTATGAGGCTACCAGCAAGTGTAGTTGATTTCTACTTCACTAAATTAAATCACTGTGAATCTCAATTCAAGCCTCATTTTAGTGTTATACTATTACAGGACAATATACCATCCTGCCATTTCTTTTTTGCATTTTCTTGGTGTAAATAGAGCAAATATAGTATATCCTGTTTTTTGTCGCTCTTTCTATTCAAAAGAGTTCAAATTTAAACAACTAGTTGTATCTTTGAATTTTGTGCACATTTAAATTATTTTGAATCAAGGATAATTCACTTTCTATGGCTAATGCAAAGTACTAAATTGTCAAAAATAAAACTGCAACGTACAGACAAACAACGTAAAGACCTTTTATCAAACATTTTTCATTTCGTCTTGCACTGCCATCGTTTATTTAAAGCTTTATATCTTTTTGCATAGAACATGTAACAAAATAGAAAATGTGTTTATTTGAATACAGATGGTATTGTAAGATTCTTAAGTCTCTGCTTTAAAAATAAGTAACGCATTATTATTTTTGATTACAACTGATGTTGCCTTTCCAGTAAGTGACAGTTAGAGAAGTACTTCGTTTCTTCTAAGCGAAGTGATACACTTGCACTTTATACAGTCAACAAAAACAGAACCTTGAACGATTTAGTACGAATGATAAGTCAGCACAATAAACTAAAATGGGGAGAGGTTGGGGTTCTTAGTCTTCAAAGGGATAGGGACATCAAAGAATATTGAACACTGCCCTCCAAAAAACAAACTGCTTAATTGGGAAATACTTCTGCTATAAAAGCGATTTATTTGAAAGAATATTACGGGAAAATAAAGTAACTTGGAAGATCACTAAGCAATTCGCGGAGGTTATCTGAAGAAAAATCTGCTGGTGAATACATTTTAACATTCCAAACTTGCCAGTCTTATTTTGGTTTGCTTTTCTTTTGCAGATAAGGCAATATTTTTTTTCAAATTCCGAAACCTTTCTAGTTCGAATGCTTTCTATAAAAACGGCAACCCTCGCCTTTTCGTCCCACCGTCACGAAGAATTGTGCATACCTAGAACTGTTCCTAGAAATAAATTGAAGCTCAACCCTACAAAGACTGAGTTTATGGTTATTTGCAGTAATAACAATCATAGTAAAGTGGTAATTTCTGATTTAGAACTGGAAAGTAGTACGATTAATGCTTCCAAATCCATCAAAAGTCTTTGTGTTATTCTGGATAACTCGTCATCAATGGAGGCCCAAGCGAACAATGTTTGTAGGGTATGCATTTTCTTCCTAAACTGGATAAGGAAGATTAGAAAATACCTTTCTGTTGAAACGTCGAAAACCTTAGTTCAAGCCTACGTTATCTCTAGGATTGACTACTGTAACTCTTTGTATGCCTGTCTCCCAAAAAGCCTTATCGGGAATCTACAAGGTGTTATGAACATGGCAGCAAGGATAATTCTGCAAATACCACGCGATTGCAGTGCTACCAAATTGTTAACTAAACTGCACTGGTTGAAAGTTGAGGACAGAATAAACTTCAAACGAATGTGTATCACATGGAAGTCGTTGAATGGCTCTGTTCCGTAGTACATACGTGATTTGATATCGCTATACAACCCAAACAGGCCCCTTCGATCTGCAAATTCAATGGACTTGTGTATTCCTAGGACTCGAACACGTTATGGTGATAGAGCATTTTCTCATATCGCGCCCTCGCTTTGGAATACCTTCCCAAGTGATATTCGTTCCCAATCTTCTTTCCAGGTTTTCAAAAAAGACTTGAAGACATACTTATTTAGGAGAGCATATATGGATATTTAGCATTTAATGTACAGCACAGAATATCACACAGTTGCTAAGCTTTGTGCGAGCTCTCACTGCGTAAACAGATAACCCAGCGTATGCCTGATCAGTCAATCAAACCTTAAGTCAACAAAAAGCAAACGCTACTCTTTTTATAAGGCGTATTCAAGCTGTGTTGTTTGCTAATATATTTAGCTGGTTTTAAGTTATGAACCTATGGAGTTTTTTCTTGACAGTGGTCCGATTTTTTTAGAATATTATAAGCGGCATACATGCTGTGCCATAAGCTCTGTACATAGTTGTATGACACGCTGTATGCATGTTGTAAAACACTTTATATAATTCGAGAAATAACCCATTGAAGGAAGTATTTTAAAAATTTTTGTCAAGTGTTTAACATTTCGCTAGCGAAATACGATTCTAGTTTATGAATCATTTTGTTTCACAAGTACGACTTTGTACCAGAGCAGTTGAGGATTTACTGGAGAGTAACAGAATATACGTGGCCTATTCTTTTGGCCATGTAACAACTTCATCTTATTATCTTAATACGAAATGCGAATTTTTACTATAGTTTGCACCCATAAGTTTCCAACAAGGGTTGGTATTGTAAATGAACAAAAAGGATACTTTGAAACAGGGCTAGCGGACATTTTGGAACAGTTTGTAATTAGCGGATATTTCGGTACAGCGGATAAAACGGAACGGAACACACGTCACAGGCTGGTACTTCAAAGCAATTGGTGACAGACTGGTGATTCGATGCCGTCAGTTACAGGCTGGCACCTCGATGCCATTGGCTGCTCAACACTCCGGATGCAGTAAAAGTGCTGTTTGCAAACTGTGGAGGCGTTATCACGACACAGGACACACCCTCGAACCACTCTTTCTCGCGTTACTGAGTCTCGTCAGGATCGGCGTATCTGGATACTATACCTCCCATATGGCTCGCGCAGCATGACCATGACCGCAGCGGAGACCCAGAAAGGCAAACAGCCGGATAAGTGCAAAAATGGTCATTAGACGCCTACATGAAACCGGAATGATGATGCTGAGGCTGATGATGATGATGATGATGATGATGATGATGATGATGATGATGATGATGATGATGATTTTTTTCATCAATTTAATTTAGGACGTGAAAACGAGCATTGTGGATGGAAATAAACAATCGGTTGAGAAAAGATCTACAGAACGAGTATCCCTCGTCGCTTTTTCTCGTCGCTATATTAATTGACGTGCCCCACACCATGAAAAAAATTGAATGGGCAGCATCGGACCTAGAATATGTCAAGGGGCGTAAAGGGGCTGAGCATAAGGTCGGGTTTGGCCTCGGTCTGACAAGCGTCTCATTCGTATTTAACTTGAGAGTGGCTGTGGGTACCAATTTAGTTTAGCGGTGGTGGGTTCAAAAGATAGGATATGCGCCCAAGCGAGTAACTTTCTTTCTACACATTCAAAAAATAATAGTAAGAAAAAGATTACAGGAGCCACTCTGCAGGCGCCCCCCTCCCCCCCTTCCATATCAACAACCCTAACCTCCAACGTAGATTTGAGGTTGCGACCACATCTTAATGTCCACTTCTTTTGTTTTCTCCGATGACTTATTTTGAAGAACGCCGCAAGCAAAGTCGCACCTCTTTTGTGAGGCAGGGCATTCTCAAAAATAACGACCCGGTACACAGGTCATTCTTTTTGAGAATGCCCTGCAAGGTGTGACTTTGTTTTCATTGTTGTTTAATTTGATTCATTGAAAACAAGACATAGTCATTGATCACATGGAATTTTAACAGGAATCAAACATTAAGAATCTTCGCCTTGAAAAAAAAAAGATTTATTTAAACTTAAAAACATATATTCCTTAACAAATATTCTAATGCCTAAATACCTGACGAATTTTTTAGTTTTTATTGGAGTTGGGGGAGGGGGGGGCTGATGAAAGAGATATATCGACACAGACGTTCGACAGCCGTGGTGATTTAGTCGCGACGAAAATGACAAAACGCATCTCATTTTCTACGTTAAATATTCGTCGACAGACGTAGTTACCTCAAAAAGACGTTTGATAGACGTCAGAATGATCACTTAATCGAGTTTTTTCTCTCGATTTCAAATCTCGAGCAAAACGCCAGAATTTTACGACGAGTAACATTAACTTAAACGGAAGAAAGTAGAAGCTTTCAAGTAAATTACCTTGTAGCTAATGTCGGAATTCATTTTCAAAAATTATGTAAGGTCCATCCGGTCTTAACATGCTTGTGGTATCGATAGATCCGGCAGGCTCGTTAACATTATATACTTGAATAAATCCATCAATGTCCAATCCAATGTCAAAATTCCCAGACTCCCTCTGCAATTCAGAAGGAGTCTGGGTAAAAAAAACTCATTTTCTGAATCTTCCTCCATATTAATTTTGTACCAAAAAAAAAAAAAAGCTCGTGTTGACTCTTGCATTAACTAGGTTGTTATGAATGATCGTTCGGTATTTTATACCTTGTCATGAATGTTATTCTTTATTTGTCACCTTAATCGCAGAACAATATGGGGTGACGGGCCGAGGGAGGCGGGGCCAATTCGTCTGGCACATGGACATTAAGTATGAGAATGCCTTCCTTCTCGGTAAACTCTATTTTCATAGCCCTGTCTATTCACACCTCGGGCTGACGCCCTCGGTATGAATAGACAGGGCCATGAAAATAGAGAATACCTCGAAGTCAGGCATTCTCATATACGTAATATGAACTCTTGTTGTAATTTCGTTGTGATTCATCGAGATTATAGATCAATGCCTAATTGACGCCTTTGACAGAACGTTGAATAGACGTTGAAGAAACAATGTTGTTTAGACAATGCTTTTGGTCGCAACCAAAACTTCGACGTCCAATCAACGTCTTTGATGCAACTTTCAACAGACTTCAGAAAATCAACTTTGTACAGATGTCGAAACATCGACGTTGTTTAAACATTGCGGTCATAACTAAACAAAAACCTCATCATGTTATCGGCCACCGTAATGCAAGCCATGACAGGTTGCTTCGACAACTAATATAAAATGTGGGTATAAGGACATTAAATATGGGAATTCCAGGAGCGGGCAAGTTTTTTTTCAGCCTACTTTTTGAAAAATATTCATGAATATTGACTTCATGCATTACCGGTGTAACAGTATATGTTGCCCCCCGTACAGCTCCCCCTGCCCCGGGGAAAATAGACTAGGCTATCCCCCCCCCCCAAACCTGGTATTTTTTGCTCCCCCCTAAAAGGAAGATTAAGTTGAACATACAAGAAAGCGCTTCTTGTTTAATGTGGATGTTATTTATGATAATCTCACGAGCATCCACCTGGGCTCTCTACAATGCTAAAAAGGATATCAAGAGAATACTATAGAACTTTCTGATCAAGGATGCCTTTTTATATTTTGTTTGAATTATGTTGAATTTAGTCAATAAAGTAGTTCAAGTTAGTTTTATACAGTTTAATTATCAAATATATTTACACGCAAAAAGGTTAGGGGGAGGGGCTAAATATACTGAGTGGGGAAGATAGTCTAGTGTAACTCCCCCCCCCCCGGGGGGGGGGGGGAGCTGTACAGGGGGAGAAGATAGCCTGATACACCGGATGCGTTACTACGTTATAAGATGGCCCAAGGATGGGATGTATAGATGACAGCTATAGATGATATAGATGGTAGCTATAGTGTTATATTTTCCGATTTCTTAACAAGGCCGACATATAGACGTTACTTCGACTTCCACTTGCAACCTATTCGGAACGTTGATTAGACGTTTTTCGACGTTTATCCAACGTCGCAAGGAAGACATTGTTTCGCTTTCCATGATCAACCAAAATCAAACGTTAATCCCATACGGGGTACGAAGTCGATCTACTCTAACCTAACGCCACTGTTCACTGGGAAGAGTTGGTGTGTCTCCGATTTCCTAATGTTTGAAAGCATCAATGCCATTACGCTTATGAGTAATATCAGGGTGAGCAATGTGGAATGTGGTTTGCTACTTTATTAATCTATTTTTTATAACTTTTTTACTTGTAGTTGACAGAATGCAAATGTCATGGCAGTTGTTGATCTTTAGGATCATAACTATTGCCGCACTCTGCCTTTTTGAAGGTCAAAAAATGCTGTTAGATTTGCTGCTACACTTTTGAGACTGAAACCCATAAAACATACCAATGAATGTCAAAATTTAGCGACATATATTTAACATATACTTGCGCCAATTTCTGTAAACTGGAAAAGTGTTTGCATTTCAAGAGGACAACGCCTCAAAAATATTAAACTACAAAATTGTTATACAGTAAAAATATTATGTGAAAAAGAATAAAGTCTACATGGACATCTACATGAAAATAAACTAGCCTCAGAAATACACACTTCAAGGGCTTTGGAGTTTGTGAAATTTGAAATAGCAGATGCTTACGCATAGTTGAAAATTAAGGGTAAATATTCTATGATTAAATTTTTAACAAAACATATAAAAGAAAAGACATGTCTTAGCACTTCATCCTCCTGAACCAGGCGTTTTCGTGCTAAACAGTTTACGATAGCTACCACGTATTCTGTTGGAAATGCCACCGCACCCTCCCCCTGGCCAGGAAACACTAAAACAGCATAACATAAAACTTCTTCCATGTCCAAAAAATGCAGAACATTCTCATTCAACATATACGGCACTTTATAGAAGTTGATAGACGTTGCTGCCTGGCGTCAGATCGACAGTAGACTAATGAAAGTCGAAACAACGCTGTTTCTCCGATGTTAGACAGACGTCGAGCGATTGACGTTGGATATGCATATGGGTATAAACGTCGATTAGGAGTCTGGAGAGCAACGTTGTCTTGACGTCCGGAAAATAATCTAAAATCGCCGCCAAGGCAGTGGCAATCTTTAGGTGCCATGGTCGAAGTCATTTTTTGCATGCATTTTTGTTTAAGTATGCAGGAATAAACTCGCACTGTCCTAAAATTCTCAAATTGTATATCCTCATTGTGGTCTGTAGCCAGCTGTCATGGCTTCCATATCCGATGAGTGACAGCATAAGGAGGTTGTTATTTGGTTATACACCTGGTGTCTGTAAGTCAATTTATCGACGTCTATACAATGTGGGTTTTCCGACGTCCATTCAACGCTACATCAAATACGTTGATTAAACGTCGGAGAAAGTGGATGTTTGGCCATGGCGAAACAGCGTCTAAGCAAAGGATGTGAATTCCGCCTGTCTTCAATATTGCACGAAATTACATAGAAGTCGGCGCAAATTTGTGTTTGATCGTGACCAACGTCTAAACAATGTTGCCTGTTCAACATTTATTCAACGAAGTGTAATAGACACAGGGAAAATTAATTTTTGGTGGTGACTAAAATAGACGCAGCGCAAAACATGGCGTCCAATGTCAACGAAATAACATTTGCGATTTGGTCCAAGTCGCGACCTCAGTTCAACGTTGTCGGGCCCGGGAATGGTTACTGTGACGCTTTCATAATTCATTAGCAAGACAAAGGCCGTGTTTTGATAATGTATTTATCTTGCATTTGGTGCAAAAAAGCAATATTAAAAGGGGTCGCCATTCTCTCCTTTTCTCCAGGGCTTTATTGATGACAATTTAAAAAAAAATGCAACCATTATTTTAAGTCCTCATTTTGGTCTATTTTCATGGCTTCCATTTCCAGTAACCATAACGTGATGAAGTTGTTGTTTGATTGTGACCTCGACGTCTATACAACGTTTACCGACGTCTATAAATATTGTACCAAAGACTTTGATTAGACGTTGGAGAATGTTGGGTCCAAACAACGTTGCTTATCCAATGACGACTATTCAACGTTGTGTCATTAAACGTTGGCGTATGGTCGCGACCAATCACAACCAAATTACAACCAAATGCAATGTTGTGTTGACTTTGCAACCTCGAATCAAAGCTGCATGGATCGATGTCGATGTCGAAACGTGTCTGGTTGCAGTGATCATCCCCCCTCCCCACTCTAATCCCACCACCGCCACCCCAGTCGTGTTGTAAGTGCTCTGCGCGACATGTTAATGCTGTGTTACAGCAGTGTATTGTGTCGGCTTAACGTAGCACAAAGAACTAGGCGAAAGTGCCGTAAAAGTTGGGAGAATTAGGGAGTAGCCTCATCTACTTTAACCTCACGTGCTTGACGGGAAAGACATCTGTTAGTAGTTGAGAAACGAGAGAATCACCGCACGAGAGAATCACCGCACTTTGTGACGTCATACTGACGGACCCCCCCCCTGGTAGAGAATCAAATACCATGGGACCCCCCCCCCCTGGTAGAGAATCAAATACCATGGGACCCCCCCCCCCCTCGGGACATACTATGGGCCGACCCCCCCCCCCCCTAGTAGGCAGTCGGGACTGACCCCCCCCCCCCCGGCCCAGCTACCTAGTGAGCCCCCCCCCCGGCCCAGCTACCTAGTGAGCCCCCCCCCCTCCCGGCTACTTTTTACGCCGCTGGCTCACGGCTCACCGTCAGTAGTATAAAAAGGTTGGGTTGTCACCACTCTAATCATTGCATTGCCAAACCATCATGGACCAACCATAGTATGTGATTCAGCACTCCTATAAGAACACCTTGGCTGTGCACATATGCATCATTCAAGCTCTGGCTGCCGTTGGATACACATGGGAAAAAAAGTGAAAACAGTTGCTCTTACCTATTGTGTTGTGCTGTTGAAGAACAATCGATGGATTGACTGGAATACACATAGGAGACGAAGTGAAACATTGACTATTCTTTGGAAAAAGGAAGTGAAACATTAGCTATTCATTGGAAAAGAGAAGTGAAAGATTTGGTTATTCTTTGGAAAAGGGAAGTGCAAGATTGGAAGACAAATTAACCAATGACTTGTGGTAAGTCATTTTTTTTTTTTTTTTTTTTTTTTTTTTTTTTTTGAGACTGAGAAATTTAAGAGTGCACTCGTACAGAGTGTGAGGGAAAACCGATCGATAATTTCAGAGTGTGGGAACAATCAATAAATTTGAGAAGGAATGGGATTTTCCCTACGTTAAGTCCAATGTTATGTTTTAAGTTATAGTAGTTGGAAAATGGCACTTCTAAAACACATTTAACAAATGTAGTTTTTTAACACCATATAATATATAAAATAAGTTTGAACATTTTAGCATGCTACTTATTTGAATATTCTAAAGTCATAGTAGTGGAAAAATGGTGGTTCTAGACCAATTTTAACAAATTTTGCTTTTTGACAAAATATTATGTATAAAATAAGTTTAAACATTTTACCATGGTGTAGTAGGGTAAAAATGAGGGTTTTAGACCAACTTTAACAAATTTTGTTTTTTGACAAAATATGATGTAGAAAATAAGTTTGAACATTTTACTATGGTGTAGTAGGGTAAAAATCAGGGTTCTAAACCAAAATTTAATTTTTTTTTGAAAATATATTATGCTTTTCTTTTCTTAATGCTTTCAGGTATCGTCAGAACACATCGCTCTCCGCTAGATGTCTCTGCAATACATTCCTAGGTGGTATAAATAGGATGAGTGAGACCTACATTTCATCATATCAGTTTAAGCAATTGACGTGGCAACAACAATGGCATCTAATTCAGACACATTAGTCGTCTGTCATGATTGTAATGTGACATTTCCATCTCTGGAATTGTTCGAAACACATACATGCAAACCAGCTAAGATGAAACGTGCTAAGATGAAACGTGCTAATGAAGAGCTTGTTGAGATGATTGAAGCCAAGAGACGAAAGACGGTACAAGATGGTGTTATCAGACCTCATCCAGTCCTCTGCTGTGAATGCATTAAAATATTTCCATCTATGGATACATTTGAGGCACATGCATGCATACCAGCTGAGATGGAAAATGCGTCTCATGAAGAACATGTTTCACAGAAAGAAAAAACAGGACAAGTAGGGAGAGGTAGAAGGGTTAGTCTGGGAGAAAACGCACAGGAAAGACGATTTGAGTCTGAGGATGGATCGGATTTACTGCTTGAAATGCGACAACAAGAGAACCGTATCAAGACACATTTGTTGGAGACCTTAAACTATGGAATGAAATGGTACATTGTCGTTCATGCACGTTTCAAGAAACTGACAGCGAATGCTGAAGGTGTTATGGTAGAACAAGTGGATAATTCATTTATCAGCAGTCCAACATATACAGCATACAACCCAGCAGATATTGAGCAGGACTTGCCAGACGCCTATAAAGAATTGTTTACTAAGTTTGATGAACATGAGCGACAAGGCTCTGGCTGGGTATTGGATAACATACTATATATTGAAGTACATACAGCTACGTCAGCGCCACTGGATGCGAGTAGTTTTATTCCACTACCGAAGAAAGTGAAGAATACAAAAGGTGTGTTAAACATTCAGAATAAAGACAATAAATGTTTCTTATGGTCTGTACTGGCTCACCTTCACCCTTCAACAAGCAATGACCCACAGCGTGTGCATCAATACAAGCTATTTGAGAATGAATTGAAGGTGGAAGGCATGACATTTCCAACACCGATTACAGACATTCCAAAGTTTGAAAAGGAGAATGATGTGTCCATTAACGTGTTTGGATATGAACATGATGTCGTTGTTCCCATACAACTCAGTCGAAACACCAGCGCCAACAGCGCGAGAGAAATCAACTTGCTTTTGATTAGCAATGACAAGACAAGACATTATTGCCTCATTAAGAATTTCAGCAGACTGATGGCTTATCGATCAAAGCATAATGGTGCAGCTTTTTATTGTTTCAACTGTCTTTACGGGTTTATGCGACAAGAGCTTTTAGATGAGCATCGTGAAGTGTGTGGCAAGCATGGCGCGCAACGTTTATCATTTCCCAAGGAACCATTCGTTAAGTTTAAGAATGTAGCCAAACAACAGCGAGCACCGTTTGTGATTTATGCAGACTTTGAATGTTTCACGCAAAAGCATGAAGAAGAAGACAAGTATCAACATCATCGTCCAAACAGCTTTGCCTATGTAGTTGTGAGTCAGTACAACACACGTGCACCAATCGTGTATCGAGGAGACAATGCTGTAAAGGTCTTTTTAGACCATATGTTGAATGAACGTGATCGTATTGTACGTGGTTTAGAGCGACCAAAGGAAATGGTGATGACTCGCGAAGACAAAGAGAATTTTAAGAACGCTGTTGATTGCTACATTTGTCATGAACCTCTAGGAGCAGATCGTGTGAGAGATCATGACCATATCAATGGCAAATATCGTGGAGCAGCACACAATGAATGCAACTTACAATTCCGACTTAGAAAGGATCAGCAAGGGGATAAAGATTCTTTTATCATTCCTGTGTTTTTCCACAATTTGCGAGGCTATGACAGTCACCTTATCATGGAGGAAATTGGAAAATTCAAAGATGAAACGATTACAGTCATTCCCAACACCATTGAGAAATATATTGCATTCACCATGAGCAATCTGAAATTTACAGACAGCTTTCAGTTCATGAGTACTTCTCTACAGAAGTTGGTATCCAACCTAGCGGCAGAAGGGAAAGACAACTTTTATAACATGACGTCACACATTCACAATAGTGACCAACAAGATTTACTGTTGAGAAAGGGCGTATACCCTTATGATTACGTGGATGAGCCATCCAAGTTTGCTGAAACACAACTGCCGTCCAAGGACAAGTTTTACAGTCTGCTCAGTGAAGAAGACATTAGCGATGAGGATTATGCGCATGCGCAGAAAGTGTGGGAGACATTCAACTGTACAACATTTGGCGAATACCATGACTTGTACCTAAAATCAGATGTGTTGCTGCTGGCTGACGTGTTTGAAAACTTTCGTCACGTATGTCTCAACACATATGAATTGGATCCTGCTCACTACTATACAGCACTAGGACTGTCGTGGGATGCAATGTTGAAAGCGACAAAGGTGAAGTTGGAATTGATCAATGACATTGACATGTACCAAATGGTTGAGCAAGGCATACGTGGAGGAATATCCGTGATCACACACAAGTATGCGAAAGCAAATAATCCCTACGTAGCAGATTACAATTCTGAGATACCAAACAACTATTTGATGTACCTCGACGCAAACAACTTGTATGGTTGGGCCATGTCACAAAGCATGCCACAAAGAGGATTTATGTGGGTGAGTGAGCCAGAATCCATTGACTTCATGGATGTGGATGAAGATGACGACATTGGATTCATTTTGGAAGTGGATTTAGAATATCCAAATTCAATCCATGATCATCATAATCACTACCCAGTGGCTCCAGAACGGAAATGTGTCAAAGTTGAAGAATTGTCAGAGTACAGTCAGAAGCTGCGGAAAGATCTAAACATGAAAGAGAAATCCAGTGAAAAGCTCATTCCTAACTTGTCTGACAAGAAGAAATATGTACTTCATTACAGGAATTTACAACAGTACGTCTCACTGGGGTTGAAAGTCACTAAAGTACATCGCGCCATCATGTTTGAACAGAGCAAATGGTTGGCAAAATACATTACCTTGAACACAGAAAAGAGAAAATTGGCCAAGAACCCATTTGAGAAAGACTTCTTCAAACTGATGAACAACTCAGTGTTTGGCAAAACCATGGAAAATGTGAGAAAGCGAATCAATGTTGAACTTGTTCACAAGGAAAAGCGGTTCAAGAAACTTGTGGCCAAACCTTCTTTCCACAAATTCAAAATTTTCAACGAAGATTTGACCGCGATACATTTGCGCAAAGTGGATTTGCTTCTGGATAAACCCATTCAAGTTGGTTTTACCATTCTCGACCTCAGCAAAGTGCTTATGTTCAACTTTCATTACAACTACATCATGGTCAAGTATCCCAATGCCAAGTTGTTGTTCAGCGACACCGACAGTCTTTGTTACGACATAGAAACGGAAGATATCTACAAGGATATGCAGCAAGATGCTGACCTGTTCGACACAAGTGACTATCCGCCAGATCACTTCCTACATTCCAACGTGAACAAAAAAGTGCTTGGGAAAATGAAGGATGAGACGGCAGGCGTCCCTATTGAAGAGTTTGTTGGACTCAGACCGAAAATGTACAGTTTATTGTGCGGTGGGAAAGAAAAACATACAGCTAAAGGCATCACTCAAGCTTGTCAAAGACGCATTAAACATGTGCAGTATAGAGACAGTTTGTTTAAGAAAACTCAAACGATGGCTACAGGACACATTATCCGAAGTCATAGTCACCAGCTTTTCTCGGAGAAGTTGAGGAAAGTAGCCCTCTCCCCATATGACGACAAGCGATATGTGATGAGTGATGGCTATTCCACCTTAGCGCATGGACATTACAAGGCTATGGTATAAAGGGGGAGGTCCTCCAACGGAAGAGTTATTTGAGGTGTGAACATTGAAGTGTTAACATGGAACGTGAAAGTCGTAAGAGATCTACAACTGATATGGATACTCTTGCAGATGCAGTTAAAGACTTAAAAGTGAAAAATCCTACCACTACCATCAAGAAATTGAAAGTGGAGACAGCACCAACACCACAGTCGTGGGATGGAATGCTTTCTCTAGGAAATGGAAAGTATATCAAGATTATGAAACAAAGCAATGAAGGAGTGGTAAACATTCGCAAGTACCTGAGAGATGAGGGGACTGGAAAAAACCGTCCTACGAAAAAGGGTATCTTGCTGACAATACCTGAATGGAAAATGCTGAAGAAGGAAGTGAAAGAAGTGGATAAAAGGCTTCGCAGACAAGAAGACGGCTCATTACAAGGTAAAAACATGAATGCACTCATGCTGAACGGTGGTGCTTACCTTACTGTAAATGATAGGAATGAAGTGATACTAGATTCTCAGACAAGTTATCATCGGTTTAAACCTGAAGTATGGAAAGACTTTAAAAACATACCACTTGAACATGGGTTTAAACGTAGACTTGAAAATAAAGTGGAAGTGACGGTGGCTGAATATGATTCTAACATACGTGTAGAAATCTGTAGAAATCTTTTACAGGATTATCCAGAGGATTATAAGGGAGTTGTACCAGATACACCATATACAGATTTGATCATCTTTGATATCAAGAACTGGCACGCAGTCTTACGATTCCTAGAAGTGATACAACATCCACTCTTCGCCATCTTGCGAGCATAAAAAACGTCTTTGCAGACAAGGAGACAGCTCATAGTTCATCTGACTGTTGAACGAGATGGAAGACTTTTTATCGGAATATGAACCTATTTCACATGGATTCTCATATCTGAGAAACGAATATGATGACATCGTGCTAAAACATTTTGGAAAGTATATCATTCTATCAACTGACGAACAATCTGTGTTGAAAGACCATCTAGAGAAGCTGAGGATACCTGGCTTTCTCCTGAAACTCTCAGAGGATTTAGAAGTGCGTGTCACTGAGAACTATTTAGACGTGTTTGTACGATTTCGCCAATATGATGAGCTTACAAAATGCTACGACTACATCACCCTCAACACAGTGGAATGGCACGCTCTGTTACAAGCATTGGATTGGAAAGAACCTAACGCTTGAATTCAAAGAGGAAGGAGTGCAACTCATGCGAGGCACCAAGTCCATTGAACTGACGCATCCCATGTGTGTTATGGTGATGGACATTGACATGAATGATCATGGAGTTGAACTGAAACTGTCTGAACACAAAGATGTTAAAATAATAAAGTTTGGTAATGGACAGTGTTATGCTAGTTTTCATAGCATTTACAAACGTGGATGTAATGTCTATGATACATATATTAATTTAGATTGGTATGAATGGCATGTGTTTATCGATGTATTGAATGTATTTGTAAAATAAAAAATTCAATGTAAAATAATTGTTAAAATGTAAATAATGTATAACACAATAAACAAAGAATGTTGTATAAAACTGTCTTGTTTATTTACAATATTCATAATACAATTCACAATTACCAACAACTTAACTAATACAACTTAACTAATACAACATCAATAAAATAATGGTTTATAATGTCTATATACAAAATCCTTTACAACAAAATCACCATCACTTCTTCTTAATACATCAATGATTTCAAAAGGACTATGTCCTCGAGCTCTTTGAATTATATAATACACACAATAAAATCCACATGTAGAGGATATTGGTGTTTGTAATGGAACTGAATTATAAATGAAATTAAACTTTAAAAACTAATTCAAACGACTGTCTATAGGTAAAAGTCCATAAGAGTCAAAATATTCTGCAGGGTCTTCGTCATAATATACTGCCACCCAATGCTCTCCTGGCTCATCATGATCGTCTGTGTTGATGACATAGGCACCGCGTTGTAAAGATGGTAACTGGTCCATGGCAAACACACCTTGGAACAAGTCTTTTGTCGTGGCATCATGAGATAGGATGGCTTCTATCTGCTTCGTGTTCATGACTGGTAGTCGAATTGAATGCTACGATTTGCACTTATTTCAACAATGTTATCAAATTCAGCATACACTATAACATTGACTGTATTTTGCAAGGCACCAGCAAAATTCATTTCTAGTCTCAAATTCCCATGTTTGATAAGGGCATAATGATCCGCACCATCATAATCAGGTGTTAAGTCAAAAGAAAACAAAGAATAACCTCTAAGCCAATCTTCCCGTTTTATAATGGAACTTTTCTCACCATCCAGTCTATCAAAAGATTTGTAAAGTGTTTCAAAAGCATCAAGATATTTGCCTTGATTTATATCAAGCTTGAGAGGTTTTGATAGGACTGGTTCACCATCAGAGTAAAGCTGCATAAAGTTAAGATTGAAATGTTCAAAATTGTATGGATTTCTCAATACTGTTCCAGCAAAGGATTCATTATGAACCATTCCAATGACAATACGTTTTGGTAATTGACCTAAAAAGATGCTATCTTTCACAAAAGATTGAAATCCAGTTGGAATAGCTAAAACTTTACATTCTTTTCTAGTAACAATAAACTTAGCAGGACTTTTCATCAATGCATCTGCATGTCCCAACTGAATACCTGGACTAACCCTCACTTTGCGAATGGTTAAAAACGCTTCTCTCACTTCTACTTTAAAACCATTATTTGCAGCCATTAATACATATTCATCTTTTTGTCTATGCAAGCGTAATTTCATACTAACACCATTGGGAAGATAACGATCCTGCTCAAACAAATCTACCCTTAAACCACCTGTAAGCATAAACTCACGGCTTAGACGTGTATACAAATAGCGATTATGTAAACCATTATTTCCTGTTTCAGCTATATCACCACCTTCAATATTTACATGAAAATCTGATACATATCTTTCATGATTAGGTCTTTTCACCTGATGAGTATTCATTGACCCGGCAGTATCTTTATAGATGAGACGCATAGAGCGCTCAGAATTGAGACTTTCTTCCGAGTCATGAATGAGATGAGATATGATGCTGGTATAACCATGAGTATTGTTACTATGTGATACCAATCGATCATTTAGAAATAATTCAATATTAGACCATAACCCATTAAACAAATCATTGATACAGGATACGTTATCATCTACACCACACGCTTCTCCATCAACCTTTACAATGCGACATACAATATGGAGTTTACTGTTCTTTAAATCTAGATATTCTTCTGTACTCGCAGGAATGTAGAATTCTATTGGAGCACCTTCTCTAATGGTAGTTAGTGGTTGATAGTCTACATTATAACTTTTTTCTACAGCAGTTTGCGTTGGTGGTATGTGAAACCATTCTAATGGAGAAAGACTACATTCACAAGAATGATTATGAATTAAAGACATGATTAAAAAATATCTTTCTTATATTTTGTTGATGTTATCCGTTTAGCTGCCTTTCGCCTTCTGACAGGTTTTGCTGGTTTCGCTCTCTTTTGTCCTCCTAACTCATCACCAAACATACGTTGTGCTACTCGACCTGTAACATCTTTCGCGACATCTTTTGCAGCCTTTTTAAGATGTGGTGCAACGATTTTAGCCCCTGCCTTAAGCAGTGGAATAGCTTTTCGAGCCAATGATCCCAGTATTGAACCAATACCATCTCCATATTGTATTCGCGCTCCTTTAAATCCTGGTAATTCTCCACCCACTTGACGAAGAAAATGGTTGCGATAAATAGATGGATTGTGTGTGTATGCTTTCATAATGCTTTTGGTCGAAAATGAAGTTTACAGATCACCTTCCCAGTTTGAAATGGAACATTATGGTCTGTGTCATCCTTAATATTCATTTCTATCACATCAAATTTGGATGTGTTTACAGGAACATAATGAGGTTCTCCATAAGTTTTCATGATAATGTCTCCATCATGTCCTTGTATTGCAACAGAACGTAGCAAAGGAACATAATAATCACCAACAACTTGTGGCTCGCAAAAACTACAGTACACATAAAGTGTATAAAACCCCTGTTTCACATCAGCTTTATATTCAGCTGTACACGTTTCAGTATACCATTGATCTGGGATAAATCCTAAAATCTCAGCTAATCCAGTTGAGAATGACACTTCAAAGCCATATTTTAGATATAGAAAAACGCGTCGTCTAATTTTATCATACTTTATCCGAATACCTTCTTTAAGGTCATCTTTCATAGAATTAGTTGCTTCTTCATTGACTGCATGACATATTTCTTGTATGGATCTGTAGTAACCATAAGGAATATTGATTGTGCCAAGAACAACATCATTCAGTGGTTGTTGTCGATACTGAATAGAATAGTCCATTCCATGTCTCATGGTTGTCCATGTATGTGGATATTGAATTTCAGCTAATGCCACTTCATATTTTCCGTTCAGATAGATGGTTCGAGGCATACGAATTTGATAATTTGAAGTCTTGTTGTTGGGATAATAGTTCATACTAGCATTGCTGGGTAAAGTAATGTAAAAACTTGTTGACTCCATGGCAGCTAAATCGTTTATGTGATGTAGATAGACTAGATGTGTATATACATTACTTCATGTTTGACACTCTTCATCCTCACTTTCTACATTGTTGTCTACATTGTTGTCTACATTGTCGTCTAAATTGCTATCTACATGATCTACATTGGTATCTACTACTTCTCCCTGACAACAAGCACTAACACACCTAATTTTTACAGGAATGGTATTTTTATTTCCATTTTCTTTACAACAACAACACCATAGCTCTTTAATCCATGTTAAAAAGTTTCCCATCCTTCTGGAAACAACCTTTGTTGACGTTGTTGTATCTCTTTTGTAATATCTTCACGAGTTGTCTTTTTACCAAAAACAGTTTTTGGAATATTAGCATCTACAATTTCCTCAATAAACTGCTTCCAACCATGCGGTGGTTCTCGTCGTTCTTTTCTTCTTGTAGCAACCAATGCTTCTTTCAACAAATCAATAATGTTGGAATTTGTAATGACAGTACCCGTTTTTAAAACAAGTTCATTTTTATCTGTCCATCTCGTACCATATTTCTTAAGTTCTGCTAGAAGTTGTGTTAGTTTTACATGATAAATAGGTTGAAAATGGCTTAGAAACTGTTGGGACTTTTCTGATTTTTCTGCTTTGGATGATGTAACAGACTTTTGCCGCTGTTGTTGCGACTGAATTGTTCGTAAATGACGACCAAGAACTTGAGACATTTCTATTGCCTTTTCACGAGTTCGTTTCCCACGTAAAAGTTTATTCACTTTCGTTTTGATTTCACCATCTTTTCCCTTCTTTTCTAACAACATTTTATATTCATATTCAGGAATGAGGACCATTTTCATAGTATGTTTCATTTTAACAGCAACTGAGCTAACAAGGGTAATGCAAATTTAGCAATAGCTCCAATGAATCCTCCTTTCTGATTAACCAACTTCTTTTTTCTTCGAAGTGATATCTTCTTATCTGCTAGTGTACGTAGGGTATGACGTTCACGCTTGAATACCTTATACCTTTTTGAGCTTAAGGGTAAATGTCCTCGCAATATATTCAAACAAATTTCAAACAAGCTAGTTAATTCTTCCTTAGTAGCTTGTTGTAGCAAGGATTTATGTCGTTTAGGCCCGCTGCGTGCGAGCAAGTGAAGAAATGGTTGATTCGCTTGAATACGTTTAGACATCTTGGTTGCGAATGGTTAAGTGACTTGGTTCTTGTTCATACGCCACCTTATCAACATAGACGTAATGTGTATCTTTTGGTAAAATGCCTGTACGAATACGTAGTTGATCATTTGTCTTCGGCTTCAAATCAATGAATAAATAGCCATGAGGTTTGCTCGTAGCATCTTGATAGGCTTCTATGAGAAATTGAGATTTTCCAGGATACATTTGTCGCGCTAATGTACTTATTTGTTGACTGTCTCTAGGATTTTTAAACAGAATGATGTAATGTGTATTCAAACTAATATTTCGCATTTCTCTACCATGATGAAACAAATTATGCACAATAAAAATAATGCTTAGATTTTGATGACTGCTACCAACACTAAATAGACGTGTCATGCGTTCATCACTATGACATTTGGTCATTAAGTCATCAATGATGAGTAAGTTTGGTTTTTTCGGGTTAAAACGCTCTTCAATGTCATCTGGAATGCCTTGGTAAAATTCCACACCTTTCATTCCCTTGTACAAAGGCTGATCTGCTGCATAGAGCCATAAAATGACTTTTGGAGAGGGTTTAATTAACTTTTGTTCTAGAATTTCTCTAACTAGAGAAGTTTTACCACTGCCTGTAGGTCCAGAGACCAAACACGTGAATGGATGCTTCATTTTCGAATATCTGTTTCTTTCACCCAACTGTTAAACTTCTTTGGCCAACCTAACCACTTCACAAATAAGTCTTTAACACCTCGTCTTTTTCGTGTTTTCAAAACCTTTTCAATTCTGTAGACTGATTCAATATCTTTTGTCACTTTCTGCAGTTCTTCTTCATAAAAATGTCCGTCAATATCTTCATCCAAAAAGTCTTTCACACGATACAAGTGTATTCCTTGCTTCTTACAACGATGTGTGATAATGAACACTTCTTGCGTCCACTTTATATGATAATCCCGTTGAAATACATATTTCATGTGAGAAATGCGAACCTGATCACCAATTTTAAATGTGTAGGGTTTTTTCTTCTTTGGTTTTAATTTCAATTTGTCTACATACATATACTTCCACACTTTCGATTCGTTGTCTTTACGAATATCTGCAGAGCATACTTATTAGGGAGGGAGCCATGAGGTCTATGGTTGTAATTATACACTAAGTCTGGAAGGATGTCCATATATCGATACGTTTGATTATGTAGGAAATATCGATACATCATTCCCTTTAGAGTACGAATGACTCTCTCAGCAAAGTTGGCTTTGGTTTCATTCTTTGTCGTATAGGCATGTATTCCCTCCTTTCTTCATAAATGCTTTTACCCATCTGTTTTTAAATTCAGTTCCTTTGTCTGACCTTAGAGTTCGTGGTCTTCGTTGTGTTTCATGAAAAATCTTTTGAAAGGCTTCTATGACACTCGTATGTGATTTATTAGGTATTGGTTGCACCCATAAATATTTGGAAAACACATCAGTGACAACTAATAAAAAACGGGTGTCATCATTATAGGAAGCTATGTTTCCCATGTCAGCTAAATCAATATCGCACATGTCATCAATTCCACGTGTAATGACACGTTGCCTTTTAAACCTATATTTTACAGGTTGTAGTAAACTGAAGGCATCTTGATCCTGTAACCATTTCTTCACTTGTGAATGAGTGACTGGTTGATCATGTTTTCTTAATATGTGATATAGTTTGTAAGGACCAGCAAATGCCCCGGGTTGACCAGGTTTAAAATAAATATTGGTTAAGTAGTCTTTCCACGTCGACATGTTAACACTAAATGATTAACACTTGTTAACATATCTTACATTTATTTTATCAACACATCTTGCATTTATCAACATATCTTACAAATCAAGTATTGATACAATGGTGTGAATAATTGGAGTCCATTGATCTTCAATGTACATTAACCAACTACTTAATTCATCAAATGTGATAGCATCTACACCATATTTTTCACAACGTTTGATTTGCATTATCTAACACTTTATCTAAATGAATGTAATATTTAGCTTCATTCCAATATGTATAGACACATGCAGAATGACAAGTATGTTCTGAACACTCTTCATTTTGACAAGCAGGACATACTAAACATGCAAACTTTTTTACAGCTAATAACATTTCTTCACAATATGTCTTTTGCACAATATATGTCTCAATGTAATGTCTGTCATTATACTGCAATGTAGATTAACCACTCTCTCACTTCATAAAACAGTCTTGGATCAAATCGAGCAAAGTGATATGCTGCTTCCACATCAAACTCCTCAGCTCTGTCAATGTTTGAAAGCACACACTCTTTGATGAAATCCTCACGTAATTTCGGTACGTTCAGCGTGGAATGAGCAAGTTCCCAATAGATGTCAAAGTGTTCAGTTTGTTGTTGAATAGATCCAAAACGCGCCAGTTCACTTATCATGTAGTCCACATACGTCTCCTTGAAAAACGTTTCTACATCCATCTTTCACATATCCATATGACACGTCTACACACTTTGACGACTGGTAAGCAAATGACTTGTAGTCTTACTCGGCAGATACTGTTAGTGAGCCACACTTGTTGCAGAAGTTGTCAGGTTCACACAACTTGCATTGTACTTGTGGCAGTGACAATCATAATCCTCAGCATATCCGTAAGCACCACAATATTCACAGGTAAGTCCAAGTTGATTTTGCACATCATATTCTCCAATCGAACTTCAGACAGTCTTTTCTTGGAAAGCTTTGACACTTTCATTCGATTGTCCTTTTGCAGCTTAACAGGAGTTTCTTCCCATGACATTCCGTACATGGCAGTAAGGTTGAGGTTATGCTATGGATTTCCTGAAGCAATGTCCCCCATTCACCATCATTCATGTTGATGTAACGCGTATATTCTTTCCCTTCAAACAGTGATGTTTGCACAAAACTCACATAGCGCATATCCAAGTATGAAATGACTTCAAGCCACTTCGTTTGCGTTAAGTTACAGTTTAGAAGCCAATGTTGCGTAATCTTGCCAAGTTCTGACACAACAATCTTCCACAAGGATGGTGATAAAGCAAGCCATCTCTCTCCACGTTTGATTCGAAGAAATAGCCAAATTCTCCATGCTCCACAGTAATGGTTAAGTTTGCACTAATTTTAAAGCTGCTTGTCTTCTCCATGGCTGCGCGTTGAATGATGACTTCACTTCACCCTTCTCCTTTTATGCCATTAGAAATTGCAGAGTCAGCTTTTTTATAGTTCTTCAAACATTTTACAAAGCTTTGAATTCACTTCACTCGTTCATTGTTGAATCGAACAAGTTCTGATGCATTCGTCGCCAATGGAACGCCATCATCATAATGTAAAATAATTCTAGCAGCTACAGCTAGCATGAGTTCAGCTGCCAAGTTGTATTCGCGCGGATAAATGCTGAATCAATGTCGTAAGTTGATGGTAAAAGTAGTTCGTTCACATTCCTGTAGAAATGAGTGGATGAATTCATGTCTTGGAATTATCTTTCCAACAGTTTCCCAATGCTTATGCAAATTCTTCACTTGTAAAATCCAATTAGATTCAAAAGCAGGAAGCTTTGAAGACTTTGAAGACGTCATCCATGGTCTCTACACATCGGTGAAGAAGTAATGTTGACATTGTTAATAATCAGGTGAAAGCGGAGAGCGATGTGTTCTGACGATACCTGAAAGCATTAAGACTTAACGTAGGGAAAATCCCATTCCTTCTCAAATTTATTGATCGTTCCCACACTCTGTAATTATCGATCGGTTTTCCCTCACACTCTGTACGAGTGCACTCTGAAATTATCGATCGGTTTTCCCTCACACTCTGTACGAGTACACTCTGAAATTATCGATCGGTTTTCCCTCCACACTTTGTACGAGTACACTCTTAAATTTCTCAGTCGGTTTTCCCTCACACTCTGTACACATGTACATATGCTGTATGTGTGTGTGTGGTTACTGTAATGGGAAAACCATTGAAATATGACTAATTAAATGTTATCATTAAAAAAAAAAAAAAAAAAAAAAAAAAAAAAAAAAAAGAAAAAAA